>JAQMWT010000213.1:0-19812 GCA_029834535.1 Chrysophaeum taylorii
TTGCCATGGTTGACGCTGACAATGCCTTCCTTAGCACAGGAAGATAGGAAATCTACCACCGGGTTTGTCTTCTATCTTTCACTGCCTTATTGGTTGGAAAAGCAAACTTCAACCGATTGTCTCCTGCTCAACTCACGAAGCTGAGTTGATTGCCCTCAGTATTTGTGCTGATGAAGCTGCTTACATGCGCTGTTGGAACTCTCCTTGTCGTCAACCCCACCTTCTACGTCAACAATGCTAATGGTGAGAACACCGCTGATCCTGTCGATTTCGATGACAATGACAACCCAATTGCTGAAGATATGCGCTTCATCAGAAGCCTACCTCTCTTGTCTGACAATGCTGCCGCTGTTCACACCTCTAATAACCCAGATGGGTCCTTCGATCCAAGGCACTGTCGACCAGATGGTTTAAGATCCGTGAGTACATCTCGCTACAGAAAATACGAGTCCATCATGTTTCCCGGCAAGCTAAACGTGGCGGATGGTTTTACAAAGCCACTTGCTGCTGAGTTCTCCACTTTTCGTTCTCTACTCGGTATGCATCATGCCTCTGACGACAAGCCTTTACAGGATTGAAGATGCCTAACTCTAGTGACCGCAACGTCGTTAAACTAGCCCTGGCCTTACCTTCTTTTGCCACAATTTTTGTGTACGCGTGTGAGTTGCTCGCATGTCTTTTCTTGGCACTCCCGTGGCCGCGGCATCTCCAGTCGGTTGAAGGACAGTCTCGCTCTCCACGGCCGAACCTCCCCAGGTTGTCGCAAAAGCAACGAACCATGACTGTCGCCAACTACAACCACACTGGCTGCTGTGTTTGCAATCGACACCACCGTGCATATCTCACCTCAGTCGCTGACGACGTTCCAGACGGCCTCAGTATTGACTATGCTGCTTATGAGCGAGGAATCTCTCCTTGAGAACTTCCGTGTCCCTGTCACCCGCATTCTTCTTTATGCGAGTGGAACTCACACTGTCTCATGAGTCTACTGACTTTTCATTGTTTGCGCGCAACCTGATCACATTCATATCCTCGCACTCACCATTATATAATTTGGGAAGCTGCTCCTGCCGGCTGCTTTCTGGCTGCTGCTAGAGGCCCCAAACACGAACGTTTCATTTTGTCGCTTTCCTTTTGCGCCAGTGCCTCAATGGTCGACAACCGACTTTCCTAGTCTCGCCACGTACAGTTCCAAGACACACACCTCGTGAACTCCCCACCGAAGTGCTGAGTCACCACAACACGGACGACCATAAGAAGAATGGTCACATCCCCATTGTCACAATACCACGATCAGTTCGCCCACTGTGTTCGAACACAGAGTCGCACAGCTCGGCTATACTCATCCATTCAGCATTCGATTACTACTGTTGCTCGATCGCGTGCGCCATCTTGACGACTACCATCACTCTGATGATACATGTCCGCTATACCCGGGATGTAATGTTCGTCACCTATACTCAGGGCAGCAACCACGCCTTGCACTTTTTAACGTTGACCGAAATGTCGTTAAACTAGTCACACTCCACGCTATACGCCACTCTGGAGATATCTTCGCCATCGCTACTCGTCTCTGCTTCGCTTGCTGATTTCGACGTCTTGTGCCACAAGTCGACCAACTCCAGGGTCCTTTGACTATATTACCGAGGCTGCCATTGCTTCAACACATCCCTGGAGAACCGGCTTTCCTCCTACAGCCAACACCCACTGTTATACGCGTAAGATCACAGGGCGTTGTCTCGCTTAACACTCACCGCTCATGACCAACATGCTGCCACCACTCTCCCCGGACGATCACTCCTTCATCTACGTGACAAGTTGCTCTCATGCTTGAGCATTCCGTCCGCTCATGTGAATCTGAAGACTCTTCTATCTTCGTTCGCCAAGTCCAACTTTTTTGGAAAACCAACTGGACACCTTTCAACTAGCATTTTCGCGTCGCCATCCATACTGAATGTAACTTGCACTCACCTTCTCTTGGCACACATCATTCAGCGTATTGGTGTTCACCACCTTACATCAGAAACTGACGATGATTAATAATCCTAACACACTGGTCTGTTGCATCTGTGTTTCTTAATGTTCTGTTCAAAAGGGTCAAATCGACTCTCAGCTCCACCAAGTCAAGTCAAGTCCTAGACCCTTCTATACTCTTGATGCTTCGTATGTGACCTCTGTGACCATCAAGACTGTATTCCTTCTTTTTCTTTTTTCTTCATCATCATCTTTCTCAAGAGATGCTCTACAGTCGCACCTTGCGCTTAAGACATCTCGAGGGGGTGCAGAGAAATCTGCGGCCTCTTACCATTATCCGTCCGTTGAGACCGTGATCTCTTCCTTACCCTTCTTCTTCCTTTCTACACAATCAAGTAGTCCTCTGATTTGTGCTCAAGATCATCATCATGGTCTAGCGCGCCCCGAGGTATTTAGCACTATACACTTTACCTTTCTCGTGTAGTTCTAGATGCCGCCCGTCGTGTTCTGAGGATATAGGGAACATACCTTTTCATTCCCCGAATTAAAGACAGATTCGTTCAAACATTTAGCATCTGTCGTCCCTCCAGATACTCTTGCGATTTTAGTAGTCGATCTGCACAACTCCGTGACCAGAGGTTTCCGCCAAAGTGGTGAAGTCCTGCCGACCGCGTTGAGCCCGACAGATCGATCCTTTGAGCAGTATTTGCGAATCTCCGACACCACCTTTCGTCACGTAGAGATTCCGCTGTTAATTACGCGTACTCGTGTCGTTAAGTGGGTGTCAAAGGATGATCTCCAGGATCCCACTAAATGGGAAACGCCAGAAGTTCCTATGCTTCCGCTTCCAACTGATGCGCCGGGGACGGCTCATGCTTTTTCTGCTGGGCCCCCCCGACAATCAAAAGTGGACGTTCCGCCGGATCCTGAACCTGAACAGGAGCCGAAAGTAAGGAGCGAGCCGAATGTGCGCGTCAAAGGTGAAAAGATCAATAAGAGCCACCCTGAGGTGAGGTTCAAATACGAAGAAAAGTTCGATGTGCCATGGAAGGATGCGCCGCGCGATGCGGACGGTGTACCGTTACCGCAGATTCCCGAGCACGTCAAGGACAATGATGCGATGAAAGTCGTAATTCCGACGAAGGAAGAAGTTGAGAAGGTTGTTCGAGATCTGGGAATTCCCGACAACCCGCATCTGGATGATGATGCGAAGATGATGTTGAGCCATTGCGTGCAATACGCGTGGGCTTTCTTTGATCCGAGTATGAGACCCGTGGACTCGCCACCGGTTTCTCTACGCTTGGAAGACGCAAACCCACGACCGATCAAGACGACGCCTTATAGGTTGACGCCAGCAGAGCTCGAGTGTCTCAGAAAGCAGATCACTGAGTGGTGTCGCGATGGAGTCATCCGACCGGCGAACTCTCCGTGGGGGTTTCCTGTACTGATGCTGCCTAAGAAGGGAGCCGAGGCCGGGACGTCGAATGCTTTTCGTGCTGCCGTTGACTTGCGTCAGCTCAATGATCAGCTGGTCAATGACAGTTGGCCGAATATTCGCCAAGATGATGCTTTGGCTTTTCTTTCCATGCGCCTTTGGCGGACGTGCATCGATATTCGATGGGGTTATCATAACTTACGTTTGGACGCCGCTGCTCAGGACGCTGTTACTATGGTTAGTCCACTTGGAGCCCATTGTTTTTTGCGCTTGCCTCTAGGAGTAAAAACAGCAGGAGCTCTCTTTTGTAGGCAGATGGCTAGCAATTTGTCCACATGGATGTATAAGGACTTGGTCGCGTTTGTCGACGATATTATGATGGGATCGGATGAACTCCATCGACATTTACAAGTTTTGATTGAAGTGTTGTGCCATTTAGCACGGCGAGGATATAGTGGACGAACTTCGAAGTTCCACCTCCTCAAGGATGAAATCGAGTTTTGGGGACATATTTCGACTCCGGAAGGCTTGAAGCCGAATCCCAAGACGTTAGAGGCGTTGCAGCAGATGCCAATTCCCGGTACGTTGCCAAATACGTCCCCGAAGACCCAGATTCGATCTTTCATTGGTATGAGCAACTATTGCCGCCGATATGTTAAGAATTATTCGAAGATTGTGGAGCCGCTTAGGCGATTGTGTCTTGAAGGCGTTAAGTTTGAGTGGACGCCTGAGTGCCAAAAGGCATGGGACACGATCATCGAAGCTTTGGTGGATTCTCGTGGAGTTTATCATCCTGACTACGATCTTCCTTTTCAGATCCGCTCGGATGCTTCCAAGGATGGTCTGGGTGCGTATCTTTTTCAGCTCGTGGAAATCAAGGACGAAACTGGCAAGGTGACACGAGAGGAACGAGTAATTGAGTATTGGAGCCGAGCTGTGCCGAAAGAGATGCGGAACTATGGGCCTCGCCGGCTAGAGCTCCTGGCAGTTATTCTTTCTCTTGAGCATTTCCGCTCTTATATTGAAGGTCACAAGACGATCCTTGAAACAGATCATCGCAACTTGACGTTTTTACGAAAGGCGAAGCACTCGTCTGGGCAGTTGGCTCGATGGGCGATGCGGCTCGCCAATTTTGATCCTGAATTGGGTTACAAGCCAGGGAAGTCGCCGGGAATGAGCATCCCTGACTGTCTCTCTCGCAATCCTATAGATCATGTCATCGAGACGGACGAGTTTGGTGAACCCTCGAACCACCCGTATTTAGTATGCCAAGAACTCCCTCGTTCTGTTGATGATGAAGGAGTACCTTTACCTGGGTGCCATGCCATTCTGTCGTTTGTTACGACTGAGTTGCCTGTGGAGGAAGAGGAGGAAGACCTCGATGATCCGATGCAATTGGTCACGTCTCATGCTACGAAACAACGTCAGAAGCAACGACTTCAGACCCAGGCTAGTATTTTCCGTTATGCCGATGATTACCAAGAGTACATCGACAAGATTCCGGATAATTTGACTTTGGAAGAGATAGCCAAAGAGCAGATCACTGATGCTACTTGCGAGGACATTCGTTATCGCATGGCTCAGGGCCATTCTCTTCGTCGGTACGGAGCCAACTATCGCTATCAAGTGGTGAAAGGAGTTCTCTACCGTGCCGCACCCGACTCGCACCGGATGATAGTCGCACCCCGAACTTCACGGACGCGCATCATCCGATTGTACCATGACACACCTCTCAATGGTAGTCATATGGGTCGTCAAAGTACAGTGCAGTCGACACTTGAACGTTTTTGGTGGCCTCATATGTCTAATGAGGTGGGTGCTTACATTGCTGGTTGCATAGTGTGCAAGAAAGCTCGTACGCCTGAACCAAAGAGAGCAGGCCTGCTTCAGCAACCGGTGTATGATGGTGATTGTGTCGTACTTTGTATGGATTTGTTTGGACCTTTGCCCAGTGCTGGTCCCGAGACATATCTCATCGTCTTTTTTGATCCATTTTCTCATTTCTTGATTCTTGACGTACTACACCATAAGACTGCTGAGTCAATCCTCTAGTCTTTTGTCGCGAACATATTACTCAAAGGTTATCTACCTCAGAGGATTCGTACCGACAATGGGAAAGAGTTCGTCAACAAGTTGATGGAAGAGTTTTGTCATCTTTTCAATGTTCGGTATAGTACCACGATTCCGTATCATGCTCAGGCTAATCCTGCGGAAAGGGTCAACCGCTTTATCAAGGCTTTCCTCCGTGCGTGCCTTCAAAACCGCAAGATCACGGAATGGCCCGAATCCGCGGAGTACATTGCTTTCTGTTATAATCGTAAATCTATTCCGGGGACTCAGATCTCACCTTCCATGCTTCGTCTTAACCGGCAGCCTTTATTGCCAACCGATTACACGATCATGGATCTTGATGTCCGCCGCCTGACGAAAATTCGCTCCGATATTGTGGCAGAGACTCGCGAGAGGCTGAAGTTCTATACCGCTACGGTGAACGAAGCTCGTGAGAAGGCTCTTCGTAAACAACGTCTCGCCTATAATGCGGACCATGTTGATGTGGAGTATGAAGAAGGTTCACATGTTCTGCTCTACATCCCATTTCTTCAGAACAAGCTTCGACCGGAATGGCGCGGTCCATTCGTTATTTTGGAACGCTTGTCCCCGGTCACTTACAGGATTGAGTCTCTTGATTCTCCTCCCGAACGCCGTTGTGTTCATGTTAGTCAGATTACCCCTGTGATGGTTTCTCCAGTCGTCGATCGAGCTGTGCCCAAGCCCAAGGAGACCTTTCGGGATGATTACAAGCATGGTAAGTTCGTTATCTTTCGGATTCCGGATAATAAACGGTCCGATTGGCGAAAGAAGATTTATGTCGCTGAAGTTTATGAACCCTATGATTTTGTGAATGATCGAGTCGCTCTGCATTTCTATGCTGTCTCGGTCCCCATGACTAGGTTTCTTATTACAAGCCTACTTCACATCTCTCTACTCGCAAGCTTAAGCCGGAATACAGTGACGTGGACGGTCGCAGTTTCACCGACCAGACCAAGGTCAACAACAGTACCACTCCTTGTGTCACCGACTTCGCCCCGCATGAGATCGATGTGTTGATTCCTAAGTTCACTTTACGTGGTGGACGCGTTCCTGAACCTGTCGTTGAACGTGCCTACAAGAAGATTCGTTCTCGAGATGCTCATTCAGCCAGGGCTCGTGCTTCTCGCCGGACTCGCGGAGGGCAGCTCGTGTTCTCACCAGGGGAGTCCTGTGGCGGCAACTCCTGACCGCTAAGGTTACCCCCCCTCTCTCGAGGCTTGATACCCGTTCAACGGGACACCTTTCCCGATCTTCTTAGTGACATCATACCTCTCTATTGTGAGAAGCATTCTTGCTGTATTCTTGTAGTTTTTCCTTGCTATCATATTCCATCTCTCCATCTTGTTGAGAGGCTTGGTGAGCGCGAGCAAGGTGTGTGGCGAGCTTATCCGACCCCGCGTCCGTGTTTTCCTCGTTCAGTGAGGTCTAGGACGAGTCGGTGAGTACCCCCTTTGTCACCCGGGGGTCGGGAAGGTTTTTTTTTTTGGTCTGCGCCGCCATAGAGCGCCTTGATGGTCATCGGCAACAACGAAGGCGCGGACGATGTCGCTGTCGAGGCGCGAAGGTCGTGGAGAGCGGCGGGCCGCTTATTCGTGGCCCATACACACCCCGAGATATTCTTAGCTGACGACTTGCTCGCGAGCGTGCACTTAACGCCATCGGGTGTGTGATTGCAATCCAGGACGATGTGCTCAGCCCATTGAGTTGGCTTGAACTTTTTGCCAGTGCGTGCGTGCGTGCAGCCGCGCGCCGCACATCTCCATTCGAACGTGCCGTCGCCCTTAGGCGTTGTGATCACGTAGTCGTTCACCGAACTCCTGGGCCGTCCCCCCTTGAATATGGTCACCATAACGGTCACCAGCGTGTGCAACTTCAACAGGAGGCAGCGAGCGTGTGGCACAGAAGAGAAATGGAAGAGAAAATGCTCCCTGACCACTAACGGACGTCCTGCAGCGTTTTCTGAGCGTTTCGGTGTCAACCGGGCGCGAGAAGATGTTTAAACCGATAAAATCCAAGTTAAATCCGGTTTTAAACCGGTTTAAAGCATGTACTAGTGTACTAAAACTAAACCCTGACCTTTGATACCGGTATTTTAGGTTCGGTACTTCAAACCTCTCCCGAGCATGGGAGCCAGGCCGGACCGGCAGGAGCCGGTACGGAAGCACAGAGGAAAATCACGCAGTTGGGGCAGAGGCGAGGGACGAGGACGGACTTGTTCATGGTGGACCGCCACTGCGCGCGGTCTTGTGCGAGGTCGTGCAAAAACGTCGCAGGCCGCGGACGTGTTGGTCCACGAACAATCGACCTGTCCGTCGCGTTCTGCCCATCCGAGCGAACCCCACCCCAGCGCGGACTTTCCGGGTGCTAACCGGCCAGCCCGGGAGGCGAGCAGGCACCGTCTCACTCCGGGACGGCCGGGGCCGCCGCAGGGAGCAAGCGTGTTAGGCGCCGTCCTCCATCGCAACCAACGGTTAGCGATCGCAGGGTTAGGTATAAATCCTTTGGTTGAAAACTAGCCCTCTCGAAGTGAGGGTGTTTGCCAAAGCTCTTCGGGTGATTAATGCGTGCGCGAAACCGTCGTCGCCAGCTCAGTATATCAGTACATTACATACTGACCGGATCGCAAAAAACGGGAAGTTCAATGTGCGTCACGTCTCTCTCTCTCTCTCTCTCTGTGTGTGTGTGTGTGTGTGTGTCCTGTCGGTCTTTCGTATTTTCTTTTTACGTGCTAGAAAGAGAAGTTACCTATAAGACGCAAGACTGCTTCCAAACCAGGAAAGAAAGAAGACAAAGAAAAAGCCGTACGGGCGGGTCGACACTGAAAATCACCCGACACTAAAAATTACCCGCTCATTCGAAACTCAGCTTCCGCAGCTAGGAAGGCCGCCAGAGCCAAGCCGAAGGTGGCGAAGCGCCCCAAGGCACGGAAGGAGCCTGGGCGGGCCCCTATGACAGCCCGGGAGAAGCGGCAGCGAGAAAAAACGGCTCCGAAGCGAGTTTTCAACAAGATAACGGCTGCGTTGGACGCGGAAAAGAAACGCCAGCAGCAGAAAGCCTTCGCGGAGGCCTTAGCGTATTGCGAGAAGGAAGGAGTAGGGGCCAAGAAGTGCATGACTGACCACCCAGAGTGGATTGAGCTCATCACCTGGAGACAGCTCGACGATAGACTGAAGGAGCGTGTTTTGTTTGATGAAACAGCCGCGACGCACACTCGCTCGGACCGGATGTCGCTCACGCCGAAGGAGGAGCCGGCGCCTGTGAAATGGATTTTTGAGAGCAACAAGGCCCGCGCCGCGCCAAGCTGTGACGATATTGGAGTCAAAGCGCGCCATATTTTACTCAATCGTCGACTTCTGAACCGGCGCGGCGGACGCAAGAAAGTCCCGTTCAACAACGCCAACTGCAAACTTGTGTGCGGCCATTCGCCCTCGGAAGAAATATTCATATGTTTCTTCGCCCGCAACTCGCACCGGATCAGCACGAAGATCAAGCAAAATAATCGATGCGAAGCGTGCCGCCGTGAACTGCGACGAGATGGTCGAGGTGTACTTTGCGGGCACCGACGGACTTCGCGCCGAGCTCGAGGCCGCGGGGATTATGGACGAGCACGGCGCCATATCTGACCCCCGCCTTGTCCTGAACCTCGACGAGACGCCCCAGTTCGTGGACTACGCCGACAACAAAGGGAACGCCAAGGCCAAGTTTGGGGCCGGCAAGGGTGACGTCTGCTGGGCTGAGGCCTATGACTACCGCGAGTGCAACACTGCCATGATGTGCTGGGGCCTGTGCGGGCCGCGATGGACGCGGCTGTCTCGGCATGCTTCGAGGCGTGGCAGCGCTGCAAGGACGGCTGCGTCTGCGGCCTTGACAACGGCGCCGTGTGCGACGCCAGCAAACTCAAGTACTGCGAGATCTGCGGGGACCTCAAATGGAAGCGGTGCAGTAAGAAAGCGTGCAAAAAGGCGCAGGAGGATCTTGCATTTGCCGTGCCGGATGATGCTGATGCTGAAGATGAGGAGGAGGAGGAGGAGGACAGCAACGCCGAACTCGAGCGCGAGATCGGTCACGATCGTCGCCGCCGTCGGCGACCCCAGCCACGAACCAACCAGCTACCTGAGTCCCGCCCAAAGCAGCTCCCAGGGTCCCCACCGACACATCGGGAGCCACAGTCATGCTTATGTCGACACCTAGTGCCCCTAGTGAGCCATCCTCCCCTTCCTCATGCCAGGTAATTTTTGGTGTCGGGTACTGCTAGACATTACCCCACACCATGCCACGATCACGCTAAACTGGGGTATGGCGTGCCCCAGGTCCGAAAGGAGAGTGGTCGGGAGTACTCCTGAGCGTCTCACATCGCTCGTTGGTCGAGTTCGGTCCATGGTACGGCCCTTGCAACAAAACAGTAATTTTTAGTGTCGACCCGCCTGTACGTAACTTGCTAGAAAGAGAAATTACCATTAGGACGCAAGACTGCTTAGGACGTCTTTGGGTTTTTCTCGCGGTAAACCGCGTCATCATCTTCTTGATCATGGTGCGGGGAATGCCGGATTTCGTGCATTCCGCGGAGAGATACCCGCCGCCGGATTTACGCGGGAAACGAAAGAGGAGCAAGTTCCTTCGAAAAGGAACTGGTACTCGAGTGTCCTCGCTCAGGACTGGAATGGCGAAGAGAAAGTGTACAAGCGCGCTGTTGATGCGTGGAAGCGCTTGTGGCGTGTTCGAGACGATCGCTTTCTCGAGCGCGAACGTGCGGTCCGTCGCGACAAGATGGGGCGATTGCGGGCCGCTCGTCGTGAAGCTCTTGCCGCCGGCGAGGAGGATGCGACGATGCTGCTTGAGCGTCAACGCGAGGCCAAGCGTATTGCAACTGCAGAGCGGCGTGATGATCGTCTAGAAGAAGCGCACGCCGGCGACGAGGACGCGATGCGCGCGCTCGAGGACGAACGCGAGGCTGATCGTCTGCGCCACGTCGCAAGGCGCGACAAACGTTTGGAAGAAGCGCATGCCGGCGACGAGGACGCGATGCGCGCGCTCGAGGACGAACGCGAGAGTGATCGTCTGCGCCACGCCGTATGCTGCGAGAGTCGCAGGGAAGCTAAACGAGCTGGAGACGAGGCTGCGATCTTGCAATGTCTTTAAAGGTCGGCTGCTAAGAGGGGGGGGGGGGTGGCGCATGAAGGATGTGTGTGGTTTTGTGGGGTAGGAGGGATGAGCCTGACGGGCGTAGATAGGTATACGGGACCTAGTCGGGGTCATCGCCGAGTCGTGGGGCAGGCGAGGAGAGGACGGGCCCAATCTTGCAATGTCAACGGGAACGAGAGGGCAATCGTCGTAGTCACCAGCAGCGCTCCTCGCCCCCCCCCCTTTCTAACTTTCATTTTTTTTTTTACCATGATCGCCGACTGCGGTTGCGATGGAGGACGGTGCCTCATGAATCCTGAGCCTTGCGAGGGCATCCGCCCTCCCGGCGTAGGTTGGCACCTATTCGCCTCCCGGGCGGGCCGGTTGGCAGCCGGAACGTTCGCAGTGGGACGGGGTATGGCCGGGGTCGAAGACGGACGGTTATCGACGAGTTGGTTGTCAGTCACATCGCGGTCTCCTCGTCGCATGGCGACAAGCTTGGTGGTCACTCTCCGCCGACCGACCTTTCGGCGCTCCTCGTCTACAGGCACGTGATTCCGGACTGGCTCCTGTCGGTCCGACCTGGCTCCCATGCTCGACAGAGGTCGGAAGTTAGTGTGGCGGCAACTCCCGCCTCCTAAGGCTTACCCATCTTCTAGCCCCCCCCCTTATCAGAGGCACCCTACTCCGTTCTGATGATGTCAGTTTTCTCCATGACATCATCTTCCCTGATTTCTGTGATTCAAGTGCTGCTCTATCAACCACATGAAGAAAACAGCCATCCTGCATAATTTCATCGTCCAGTGGGTGGCGGTGACTCCCTTTCCAACATCTCTGGAAGTCAAGTTGCACAGAGCGGAGTGTACGCAGGGTGGCGACGCGATACACATCGACGACGACCATTCCGCGTAAGGTAAGTAAGGTTCGATCAACCGTAAGGTTGTAACATAGCGACCACAAAGTGTGTGCTGCACCACAGGAATATTCGGAAAATTCTCGTGGTGGATCTTGTTGGCGGTGTCCGACGCATCGAGTGCTAGCACGACTCGAAACGACGTTCCACACATTTCGTTGGCTCGTTGGAGACCTAAAGTGCTGCCTCCGGCTCCACTGAACAGCATCACCACCTTGCGATAAGTGATTGGAAGCCATTGAACCTTTTCGTATCGGCGGCGGATCTCCACTTCGGTGATCTCGCGGCACTTCTTTCCATCTTCCTCCGACCGTCGAGCGACATCGTCGTCTCTTTTGGGTCGTTTGAGGGAGGACTCGTCCACAGCAGCGGCTGTAGCGTCTTTCTGTGCCGTGCTCAGCAACATCGGCGTTGGAGAATCGTCGCAGCGCGTCAAGTGACTAGCGACGGAAACGGCGAAGGAAAGGCTCCCCTTGTCGTATCCTTGTTCATATTCTTTCGTAAGCTCGTTCATCGTAGAAACGCTCAACTCATCTTCGTACCGAACGATCTCGCCAATTGCAAGAACCTCGCCTTGAGTGACGACCGTTGGCACTTCTTATGCGGAAGTAACCGCCACGCGAGCAGCTGACCTGTCGTGCTCTTCGCAAGAAGAACACATCCCTTCGACAACTCCCAGCTGCTCGTTTTCAGCAAACGTAGCGACGAAAACCTGTCCTTTTTCCATAGGCTTCGACAAAATAACCGGTAAATTGCAAGTTCGACCGGGCTCGATTTGAAGCGCGCGCGCAGCGTAAGCAACCACTTCCCGCGGCTTCTCCTGGAGCAGGGGGGAATTTGGCCGTAGAATGTCCCCGCGTCGCCAGGGCCACCGCTCGTTCCGGCGGCGGGCTGCGGAGATCTTTAATCGTGCTCTGGTGAGCGCAGATTCGA
Organism: Chrysophaeum taylorii; assembly: GCA_029834535.1. Classification (NCBI taxonomy): domain Eukaryota; class Pelagophyceae; order Pelagomonadales; family Pelagomonadaceae; genus Chrysophaeum; species Chrysophaeum taylorii. The sequence continues at coordinate 12,468 of JAQMWT010000213.1, forward strand.
GTCTTGACCAGGTCGAGACTCTGTCGAAATGCGTCGTGCTGATGATTGTAATCGGCACGGTTATCGGGTCTCGATCGTAAACAGATCGAAAGGTCACAATGGGTGCATCGACTCGTTCACACTTGACTTTAATCTTCTTGCGCCCGTAGACGACTTGGGTTCGATAAAAACAGATCCGATCGTGGGGGTAGTCCACGACGGCTCCTAAAACTCGGATATCGCGCCCTCCCAACAGGAATAGGTAGTTGGTGTCGGCCACAATAGCGACAATGGGGGCGGCGATGTCATCGGCGAGAGCGACCCGGATCGCGATCCAACGATAAATCGTCGTCGTATTCAACCCCTATCCGTACAGCTTGCGCTTAATCGGAAGCTCGCCTTCATCGAAAATCAGCTTATCTTTGGCCAACTTTCTGACCATTTCGCGGCAAATATAAGAACCATCTGCCATTCCATCGACACCAATGGTCGTCGAGAATTTCGGTCAGTCACGATTCCTGTAGATTTGACAGGCCATAAACGTAAGCGTACCCGTATCCAAACAGCAGAGGGTAACCAAATCATCTTCGATCGTCTTGCCATCTCGCGGCGTCAACGAAGTGTGATAACATTGGGCTCTGACTCGCTCGTCGCCGGGGTTGGGCATCGACACTGCGGCTTGAGCTAGAGATTGAAAATTCCATTTAGGGTTAGAAACCCCCCCACCCCCCTTAAACACCCCACACCTCCATACTTACAACCACTAAATCGCTGTGTCGCACACCGTGCTGCTCTCTTTGTCGTTAGAGGACAGGACGAAGGCAGCACTACCACTGCCATCATTCTCTACCAGAGGCACAGTGATTTTTACTGTTCTCTAGGTAAGGACCCAGTCCGGTACTGGTAGAGAAACGTCCTCCGAAAGACATCGATCTCGATCGACGTCTCGGACAAAGGCTCAGGATTTCCAGGCAAGAGCAATCTCCTGAAGTTCCTGAAAGTTTTAAGACCGTAGTGAAGTTTCATCGCCTGCTACTGGTGAAAAAGTGTGAAAGGCAACCAACACCGCGCAAAACGCAACCCCGAAAAAGATGGCGACTCAAGACTCACAAGTCACGAGTCTGGAAGTAGCGAAGCCATTCGCTACACCACAAGACCCACAAGCTTTCTGGCAACCGCTCAACCAGCTCCTAGATTATATCTTAGATTGACATGCCGCTGATAATGCTGCCTTGCAAGCCAAAATCGCTGCTGGTTACGCTGTTATCAGAGCCAAACTCACTGCCGAAAAACAAATGATCAAGACGAGCAACTCGATCAAGAAGTGCAACTCGATCAAGACGAGCAACTTGAACAAGCTCCCCAACCAGCTGTTCATACGGCCACTCCCCTTAAGCCCAAGCACACTTCTCACGAAGTCGCGACCCAAGACCCGATCATCTCGACGGTCACCCCCCCTCATGCCGACAACTCCACCGGATGCCAAACACCCCACGGCAAAGTCTCAGACCCAACTGCCTTCCCTCCGGACCCAGGCATAGCCAAGGTTACTCCACAACCTGGCACATCCCACATTCACGAGGACACTCCAACTTGTTCAAATATCGCACCAGCAATGTTGAACACACCACCACCAATAAACATTACTCCCTTCACTCCACCAACCCCACCGGAGCCTCCACCTCCTTAACTGGAGCCTAACTCCCCACTATCGGCGACTCCCGCTACACCACCTATGCAACTTGTAGTTCCCCAACATCCTCGTCAACCCTCTCCTCTTCTTGCTGAGCAACGCCCGTATGACTCGACCGGTCTCCATCCTCCCGACGAAGCCGGCGGTCTTGATCTCGACGAACCAGCCCCGGGTGACACCGACACGCCGGACACCATCTCCAGCGCCCGTCCGGCCCTCACTCACCTGGTCTCCACACCCGTGTGGCCCGACACCAGCATCAACTCTGCAGTCACCACCACGCGCGAGTCGCCCCTCTCCCAAGAGATTCGACTCGAGAGGGTGAAGCCTGCATCATCGTCACACACAAGTAATTCACAAGACTCACTTCTCGCTACGAGCACCGCCGATTCCTCCATTGATCGCGCAGACGCTGCCTACGCCAAAGCCGCGCCGCTTAATCATAAAGCAACAGCCGATCCTCAAGTTGTGAGGACCAGGCACGGAAGTTGTTTGTGGTTGTGTGGCGGGAGAACGGCCATCCTCGTCCAGTGACTCCATCAAGGGCACGGACGCGAGCGGCGAGCCAGGATTCGAAGGCACGCCAGGTAGGCCTAAATTCTCCTTACGCCACCGGTGGTGGAGGAATACGAGATTCGAGCGACCATATCGGTCGCAGCGAACGAGTGCATCTTGCATTCTCTACACGGTCCGGACAAGCCGTGCGCGCCCTGATCAAGCGCGCCGACGATGATTTCCAGGTGGACCACTGCCGTGGGAAAGTTCCCCGGCCGGATACGTTAGTCGTCGGAGGTGACGACGCGCGATTCGGTTCTAGCCGACGCGCAACCCGGGTACCGCTGCCGCAGGCGAGCGGAGTGAGATCGCAACTCACTGAGGCATTGATTGCCGGGCAGAGACGAATTCTGCCGCCCACCGGACTGATAGATCGGTCGGTGGAAGACGCACGCGACGACGATATTGCGCGTGTCGTGGACGAGTAGAAGTCCCAGAGTCGAAGGAGCACGATAACGACGACGACTCAACCATTTTGGACCCGCTCTGATCTCGGCCGATTAGAACGAGCCAGAGCCGATATGGAAGACGATGATGCTGCCGACGAGCAGATGCGATATGACGAACCGCCAAGCCGTCAGGATGAGACGAGCGAGGGGAACGATGATGATGATACTGATGATGATGATGAGGAAGAAGAGCTGAACTACAACGGCGATGAACCGCCGAGGGCGCCGCCGGCGAGACAACCGGCAGCCCATCCAGAACGTGCGCGAGATGATGAACCACCGAACGTTGCAAAGATTTACAATGCCCAGTTACGCGAGATACGCCGAGAAAATAAGCGCGCACAAGAAATCCTCATCCAGCTGATAGAAGAAGAAGAGATGCGGCGTGAATGGCTACACCAGAAGAAGATAAAAATAATGCAAGAGCAAATGCGGCACGCACACGCTCGATTAGATAAAATACACGAGCAAGTACGATGGTTGACCCGCGAGAGGAATGAGTTGCGTACGCCGAGTCGCTCGAGGCGAGCGAGCAGTCCGGAGGGAGAATTCCGACCCTCGGAGGTACCGCCGCCCACGCGAACGCGAGCGAAAGTTAGGAAGCCGCGCGACGACGACGACGAGTCGTCCGAGTTGACCGAAGCGTCGTTAAACTACGAGCAGGAGCAATCCAAGTCGAAGGAGCTCACCCAAACCAAAATCCCCACAGGATCGGAGAATCTGACCGAAACGTCGTTAAACTACGGGCCGAAGCCAACAACCGCTTCTGACCCGGTGTCACCGTTGGTGGCACGATATGATTTGTCGTCAGCTAACACAACCCTTGGTTTTGACGACGCGCCGGAGTTATGTGTGAATCCGATTTACGAGCCCCGTGCAGCCGATGACGCCCAATGGAATGGACCCGCCGCTGCTACGCTCGATGTTATGAGTCTACCTCCGGACATTCAAGTGGATGACACTTCGTCTCCACGATCGATCGACGATGCGTCGCAGAGGATTATCTCGAGTGATAAGCGAGCACCTGTTTACACGCCCATCGAACGTCACGTGCCCTTTGGTGGCCATTTCTTGACAGATATGACGTCGGGGACGACGCCTTCTTCTTTTGCAGGCCCCCCCCACGAACCGATTACAGACGTTTTTGCAGACGTTTGTGCAGATGTATTATTCCCTTTGACGATGGCAGACGTTTCGTGTGCCGATATTTTTAGTGACGAGGCGATTGCCGATATTCTAAGCGATGGAGTGGATGATAGGCCGAGTGAAACGGCCGAGAAAATGAATACGAAAGCGGAAGAGGTGAAGAATCTTATAACGCATGAACTGCATTTGGAGCTAAGTGAAAGCCCTGGCGTATTACTCACGAACGAAGAGTTCAAAGATTTTCAGCCTGCATATGATGATGGCTATGTGATAAAGAAAGATCCCGAACATACCATGAGGGATGAGTATAGCTGCCGCCCGGAATCGAATTTGGATGGGACGATCAGCATGGATACGAGGAAGATGAGCGTACCGACGGTATGGATACGAGCTCACTGTTGCCTGAGGAAGAAACCGCCAGAGCGGAATGAAGTGCGATTCCGACCCAGTTACCATTAGGAGTGATGGTGTACCCTAACACGGACACCCGCCCCGACGACGCAGCCGACGCCCTCGCCGCGGCCGCATTCGAAGATCGTGCTCGCATGCCGCCGGACGAGCCATCCAACGAAGTGCTGTCCGATAGTCGGTCTTTGGCACAGAATTATGAGGAGGTGTCGAGCGATGAACTCGAAGATTCGAGCGATGACCTCGAAGCTCCACGATACTGGGAAGGCGATTCAGATTCGGAAGATGAAGAAGCTACACCTTGTGAACCAGTGTCCGCGATAAGGTTACTTGACGAGTCGTCCACGGACGACGCACCGTTTGTTTTTGACGAGGAAGCCCTCGACGCTATCGGCTTATTTTTGGACCCCCCAGGGTCGACCTTTAGCGACCGAACGGTCTGTGAGCCAGACATGGATTCCTGCAGTGATAGCTCGGATGATCATTCGACGGACGAGACGATGACCATCGCGAGTGAAGCAGACGACGATCTTACGATAGAGTTGACGTCGGGGACGACGCCATCTTCCTGCGGACCCCGAAACGGTTTCGGTTACGACGGATCGAGCCACGGACACGCCGCCGGAAGAAGGATAGATTTAAGAAGAAGATTCGCAGCGTTCTCGAGGGGACGAAGACGAGCCGACGTGGAACCTGCAGGATTGGTGGACGAGAACTCGGAACTTTGGCTAAAGAAGCCACCAGAACAACCGCTCAGCTACGGACTCGAAGCCGCAGCCGACACGGAACCGATCGCCGATGATGGTGATGATCAACCAACGACGAATGAATCTACGGATGCGTTCTGGAAAGACGAAATGAATGAGTTATGGGAGAGGTCCTTTGTTTCCAAGAATAGCGAAGATCGGGATCCCCTACCAGCACTGATTCCCTCCGAGATTGTCTTGGAGGAAGAGCGGAAGCCGCCAGATAAAGAGGCTGCCGCGAGCGTTACGTCGATGACGCAAACAACAACGAGCGTTACGTCGATGACGCCAACAACAGATGATACGAGAGCTCAAGCCGCGGTATCGATGCCCAACCTCGGAGATGAGCGAGTCAGAGCCCGATGTGCTCACACTTCGTTGACGCCGCGAGATGGCAAGACGATCGAAGATGATTTGTTTACCCTCAGTTGTTTAGATACGGGTACTCTTACGTTTATGGCCTGCCACATCTACAGGAATCGCGACGGACCGAAATTCTCGACGACCATCGGTGTCGATGGAATGGCAGATGTTTCTTATATTTGCCGAGAAATGGTCAGAAAGCTGGCCAAAGATAAGCTGATTTTCGATGAAGGCGAACTTCCGATTAAGCGCAAGCTGTACGGATCAGGGTTGAATACGACGACGATCTTTCGTTGGATCGCGATTCGGGTCGCCCTCGCCGACAACATCGCCGCCCCCATTGTCGCTATTGTGGCCAGGCATCACAAGAGAGCATCTGGACAAGAGCTTTTGTATGGCAGTGCCATAGGCGGCAGCGGAGCCAACTTGAGGAAGGGCTTGGATGATCCACAAGTAACCCATAAACGGCTCCAAATATAGATCTGTCCCTGTCGCGGGGGACGTTGGAGGCAGTAAACGTGCATTGCTTCCCAAACGCGTCAATGGAAGCGATAGTTGGTGGCGGCGTTTCTATGGTGAGGTTGCCGTCAGGTGGGGCCGCCGGTTAGGAAGCGGGTGTGTGTGATGTTGATGAGGTTGTGTAGTAACCACATGTGACGGTTGGTCAGTTTCGAAACGGTATGTAATGGGAGACACAGGGTGGGAGTTAGTGTGCAATCTGGCAAACACGTTATAGATGATGGTAAAGCGCCTTACACCAATGGATTAGTTGCATGTAGTGAAGTTTGGAGGAGCGTTTGAAACACAGCTGTAATGAAATACACTCTAATTGAGCAGAGTGCGTGCGTTGCTCGTGAGCCTGGCGTGAGTGAAGGCAGAAAAACAATTCAGTGTTTCAAGGTCAGACATGTAAGCGAGAACAGAACGCAGAGTAGGTGCAAACGTTTTAGAACGGGTTCTGGTGGATCGGGAACACGGATCCAGTGACGACGATAATAACGGATAGCCAAAGTCGTTTAGGAAATAAACGTATGTCATCACGATATTAAGGAAGGGGCGTGGGTGGTGGATAGGCCGCGGTATGTTGATTGGTCAGTAAAATACGCGCGCGTGCGATGCAGATCCATCTTCCCTAGATTGGTAGTCGCCACTAGGTAGGTCGGGAACCTGTCAACAACATCGACACAGTAATCGAGTGTGGCATGGATGAGATTGGCGACATTTATATGGTCTTGATGAATACTTGTGGGGTGGTGTCATCTCAGCCAGTAGTCGAAGGGTTTGGAAGGTTTGATGACAGACAGCATGCTCGAACAGAAGGGTGATAGAGCAGGTTGTGTAAGTCTTCCGTCTTATGCTGCTTAGTAGATTCCTGTTATTGCAGGGAGGATATCTCAATAATATCGCCAATAAAATTTCGCCTTTCCTCTGGTGAGATTTGGTGAAGGTGGTTAATAAAGGCAGGTAGAGATTCGAATAATGATAACTGGGAAAACGGTGGCGCAACATGCGCACAAGTAATCAGACTCAACAACAACTGCATTGATATTAAGCCTAGGTCATCGCGTGGCTTGAGACAGGGACGCTGGGGTTGACAAACCAGAACAAAACAACATGACAGAGGAGCTCAAAGAAGATTGAGGCTCTTATGAGAGAAACACTGGGCGGCATTTAAAGCGTTAATGGCGGAGTGTTTTGTTGAATGAACAACTGTTTCCGAAGATTAGAACCAAAGGGCGAATCCACGGGCGATCTGGTGAAACTCTCTTGAGGATAGTATAATATGCCAGTAGATCCCCTGTTTTCGTGGTATCGCACGAGCGGAAATGCGAGGGGCGTAGTTCGAGTTGCTTGTCGCGAGCGATGTTGTAGGTGAGACAAGGGAGAGAGGGCAAGTTAGCTGCTTGCCGTAATGTGAGAATACACGTCTTTGTCTATGCGGCTCGTGACAGCGCTGAGCGGCTCAGATCGATGCTGAACACGTGAGTGGGATTCGTCTGGTTCCA
>JAQMWT010000214.1:0-36149 GCA_029834535.1 Chrysophaeum taylorii
TTGGGGTTCGCTGAGGGCAGCCGCACGTATACGTTTACTGCTCCAACGTCCCCCGAACAGAGACGATCTGTTATATTTGGAAGCCGTTTATGGGTTACTTGTGGATATCCGCCCTCTTCCTCAAGTTGGCTCCGATGCCACCTATGGCACCGCCATACAAAAGCTCTTGTCCATCTGCTTATCTGTGATGCCTGGCTGCCTTACCTACAAGGCCACCGAAAGTCTTTTCTATCGACTACAAGGATTCTCATTTTGCTCTGGAAGATCACCATTATCTCATAGTCGCTATATAGGGTATTTCGTGGAAGTGACCGCAAACTCGGCTCTAAAATCCACTCCATGCTGCTCCATTGCCCACCGTCCGAGGGTATGCAAACATTATTTACTCGACCCTCGCAACGGGAAATTACGCTATCCCACTCGACCGGAATGTGATTCGTGTAATAACCACACCAAACAACAGGAATCTTCCTTTTGTCTCTTCGCCACGACCTTTTCTTGCTGTGACATGAGTCAGCAAGGCTCTGCCTGCCGGTACGTACAGAACACTGTACAAGCAATTCTCGCTCCTCGTTGCCGATATTAATCCCTTATGTTGGACCCTACCATTCCAACATACTGCTGCCGTGTGAAGAACTCCTATGTATCCACCTTCCATGACCTTGATCCGGCCGCCACACGTGCAGCACAGATACCTTGTCTTTGCCACAAGCTTTTATGATGTCTATTTCCAGCAACTGCTTGACCGAAATGTCGTTAAACTATATATCTTCGTCCTACGAAGATACTTGGCTACTCGTGATGATGAGGATGCACCTCCAAGTGATCCTGCTGCGCACCAGGATGACGGCGCCACCGTATCCTCCTGCCTTGGACACCGAACTCAAGTTCGATGTTCGGCGCAAACGTCATAATCCCGCTCATCCCACTTCCTCGCAAATCCCTCGCACACGGATCCGCGAATATCTCAACGCCAAAGAACGTGCCAATCGCTCTTTCCACGGGTGCACCACTGCACCGGACAACGTCGCATCCAAGGCCCCCAACGTACTGGATCTCGTCCTGGCTTCTCTGCCTCAGATCTACCGTATCGCGACCTTATGCACCGACTGCATCGCGCACAACAAGCGCCACCCGACAAGCACTTCAATCCGACCAAGCCCTCTTTTGAGCAAACTCACAAAGCCGGCGAAGTCTGGGCGTGCGACTGTTGGCGGCTATGTGCAATCCGTCAGACCAGATCAGAATGGGGAGGCTTCACCCATATCATTGTGTTTCAAGGAGCTTATCTCGAAGTTTCTCATGGTGTACTTTACACGCACACCACAACCACGGAGTTCACTCAAGCTCTGACTTTGTGTATGACTCTTGTCGTACACAAATCAACGTGCACATGCGCACCCTCTACTCGGATGCCTTCAAGCCCTATTTTAGCCAGCACATTACCGCCCGTACGCGTCGATAGGGCATTCAGCTCATCGCTTTTCCCGCCGTACATGCACCACTTTAACTTTGAAGTTGAGTGCAAGCCATCGGTTTCATCGCCTCCGCCTCCCCAACTCGCCTTCGTTCTCTCCTTATTGCTCATTATCGTGGCTCCAAGATCGTGGAACCAGCCATCATGTTTCCATGGGCGGTGTCACACCATCCAAAGTTACAACCTTACTCCCGAACGCCACGCTCGAGCGCATTCACCATGCTATCCTGAGTCCGCAACAGCTACCTACAACCAACTGAGCACTCCCCAGAATGACATGCTCAAGATTTTCGGCGCTGAATGCTACCTTCTATTGGACCCACCAGCACCACAAGTGGGAACCGTGCCGCCGCAAATACTTATATCTATGTTGCGCCAACGCGCAAACCCGCTCGTCTCCCCACGCGTTGACCATCTGCCGACTCGTCGTCCTCAACCCTGAAAACGGACAAATCCGTGTTTCGTCCAAGCTGCAATTCATCTACATCATTCTTCAGCATCCTACTCTGATCCTGAACTTGCTCCTCCGCCTCACGCTCCTCCCGCGCCTTTCTCGCTCACACCCCACGCTGCTATCCAAGACCATTTCATTCAGCGGGGGACACGGACACCTCATCCTCGGAGGGGGCACTCTCCACCTCCCTCAGCTCCTTCTTCGTCCCCTGCTCCTGCTTCCCTCCTCTTAACGCTCTCGCCGACGATTCTGGCTCTATGCCACCGCCGCCTTGCTTCTTCTACAAAGACCTTTTGCACAAGATGGCCTCATTCTTGTCCCAGGTTCCAAACAACCTAACAACCGCAAGGCAGCCTCCATGAAAATATCCAAGCCCGGCTGCAAGCGTTACTATTGGTGCTTACAAAGCCGCTGGTGGCAAACTCGCCGATTCGCTGGGATCTTCGCCACCACTTTCTTACGTTCAAGTCTCCCCCTCACACCCCGCCTCTTCATCTCAATGGTGGTATCCTCTGGTCTGCTCTCTGCTCAGAGGGGAACATGCGTTGTTAGCTCGTCTTCTTCTCCCGTTGCGCACTGACTTACTGCCCGCTACCCTCCCGTCGATGGTTACTTCGCCCACGCTAAGTGCGCATCCAGCATCCCAGCCGCAACTTTTTTCTAAGGCGGATGGTTCACCAACGTGCCCCTCCTCAGCCTATTTTAGCTGCGTTCACTGAGCACGCCGCTGCTGTTGGCACTCTTTCCATACATATGCACTTACGTACCTGGGCTCGACCAGCGTTGATCATAATGCTTCGAGTTTGGCGCTAATCTGCATCTCGGCTGACTTGAGGACAGAACTCCTTCGGTCTCTACAGAGTATATCACTTTGGTCTAGGTCTTCATGCGACCCTACTATACATATCAAACTGGAATCTGCTTCCTCTACTACTCCTACTGACGCTGTTTCCACTTATCCCGAAGTTGCGCACACTGCCTCGACCGCAACGTCGAGTCAAACTATAATTCACCAGCATTGTTGGTCCTGATGAATATAAGGTCCAAGAAGCGGACGTCTCCATATATGAATACAAGCTCAAGTGCCTCCACGGTATGTCGCCTGAAGACAGGCACGCCTACCTCAAGGCCATCGCCAAGGAACTCCACGACATTGTCCGCTTTGGCTGCTTCAAGCTTTCATTGCCCGACGGTGTCTCTCGTCCTATTGACTGCAGGATGGTGCTGAAGATTAAAACGGACTCTGCAGGCAAATACGTTAAGCACAAGGCTCGCCTCGTGCTACGTGGCTTCCTAGCCTCCCTTGGCGCCGATTTCTTTGGCACCTTCAGCCCGATGGCCACAATGACCGCAATCCGGGTACTACTGGCGATTGCGGCATACAAGCAATTGCCTGTCTACCACGCAGACGTCCCGAACGCCTTCGTTCAGTCTGCCATTGATGCCAACGTCTACGTTCAGTTGCCAGACGGCATCAAGCTTATCGACCCCGATGATGCTAAATACAAGGGCCGACGCCTACCGAAACTGCTGAAGTCACTTTATGGACTTCGGCAATCGCCATCTCTTTGGAACAAAGAGATAGACGGCTTCTTCCGTAGCCTTGGCTACAGGCGCCTGCATTCGGACTCTTGCCTATATGCTCGGGTATCCGCACATGCTAAGTTCGTCGTATGCAGTCTGTCTTTAGGCGACATTGTTATTGTGTCCAATGATGACACTCTTCGTACTGAGCTACAGGATGCCCTCCACAAATGGTATGCTGTATAGCAGTTTGAACCTGTCCATACTCTCCTAGGCATGCGTGTGTGTCGTACATCTGATGGATCCATCTCCCTGGATGTGCAAGCCAAGCTTGATGAGCTCTTCGCTGATCATCCTGTCTTGCAGCAACTTACCCCGCTTAAATATCCTATGTCCTCGTCCTTCAAGTATAAAGATGGCACTCCCAGCTCTGAAACAGAGTTGTATATCAACTCACACTTTGCAACCCTCCTTGGCAAGCTGGTGTTCATGCAGGTCGCCTGCAGACCTGACTTCTCGCAAGCCTTGGGCAGATGTTCGCGTGGTATGCATGCACCCACGTACGTTCATGTCCAGATGCTAGGATACCTGCTCCGCTACCGGAGGAAGCCGGAAAACCGTTCACTTCGCCTCTGGTTTCATCCTAAAGGTAATGCTATTGAAGCTCACCTTCGCACTGTTTCCGCTAATCGAATCGATCTCTCTACTGTGGTCGACTACCAACCGCAGGATGTATCCACAGGACAGTTTGATCCCTTAGTAGCCATGGTCGACGCTGACAATGCCCCTTCCCTAGCACAGGAAGATAGGAAATCTACCACCGGGTTTGTCTTCTATCTTTTCAACTGCCTTATTTGTTGGAAAAGCAAGCTTCAACCGATTGTCTCCTGCTCAACTCACGAAGCTGAATTGATTGCCCTCCGTATTTGTGCTGATGAAGCTGTTCGGCTACGCAGGCTGCTGTTGGAACTTTCCTTTGTCGTCAACCCCACCTTTTACGTCAACAAGGTTAATGGTGAAAACGCCGCTGATCATGTTGACTTCGATGACAACGACAACACAATTGCTGAAGATTTGCGCTTCATGAGAAGCCTCCCTTTCTTGTCTGACAATGCTGCTGCTGTTCACACCTCTAATAACCCAGATGGATCCTCTCGCTCCAAGGCGCTGTCGACCAGATGGTTTAAGATCCGTGAGTACATCTCGCTACAGAAAATTCGAGTCCATCATGTTCCCGGCAAGCTAAACGTGGCTGATGGTTTTACAAAGCCACTTGCTGCTGAGTTCACCACTTTTCGTTCTCTACTCGTTATGCATCATGCCTCTGATGACAAGCCTCTACAGGATTGAAGATGCCTAACCCCAGTGACCGCAACGTGATTAAACTAGCCCTGGCCGTATCTTCTTTTGCCACGTGTGAGTGTGTCGCCTATGTCCTTTTCTTGGCACTCCCGTGGCCGCGGCTTCTCCCCAGTCGTTCGAAGGACAGTCCCACGCGCGCTCTCCACGGCCGAACCTTCCCCCAGGTTGTCGCAAAAGCGACAAACCCATGACTGCTGCTACCACACAGGCTGCTGCAGTTGCACCGACACCAGCCGTGCATGTCTCACCTCAGTCGCTGACGTTCCAGGACTGCCTCGGCATTGACTATGCTGCGTACGAGCGAGGAATCTCTCTCTTTAAGGCCTACCGTGTCCCTGTCACCCCATTTCTCTCTTCTTTTATGCGAGTGGAACTCATTACTGCTCTTCATTCCGTTTATGAGTCTAATGATTCTTCATTATTTGTGGAATTGGTTACATTCATATCCATGCGTTTACCCACAACTATATCTTGGGAAGCTGCTCCTGCTATTGCTTCTATTGGCTGCTATAGAGGCCCCAAATGCGAACGTTTCATTTTGTCGTCCTTTTGTACGCAATGCCTCGATGATCTTGGACAACCGACTTTCCTCGACTCGACTACTTATAACTCAAAGGCTCAAACGCCTCGTGAACTACCTACCAAGGTAATGAGTCACTCCAACATGGACGACCATAAGAAGAATGGTCACATCCCCATTTCTGCTATTACAGTTGGCTTGTGCCTCGCGTGTCAAAATACTGATCAGGTGCCTACGCAACCTACCGTATATGCTCGCAATGATACTTCTCTCCAATTCCCGTGTGATGCGCCCTCAGCTGGTCATATACGCGCTACCCTCATACGCGTCTATCATTTGTCAAGGGAGTTATATACTCTTTTGACAAGTATGTTAGCTCAGCAACCGTCGCTTGTTAGCTTGGTCTTATCCGTATCCGCTATAGCCACTGATCCCACCACACAATTGCCATTCGCACTGGATCTTCGGCTTATAACACAGATGCACCTTGAGCATCTTAATTTCCTTGTGACTCTTGTTCGAACACAGAGTCGCAAAGCTCAGGCTATGTTCAAACCATCCAGGTTCCAGCATGTGGTCACTACTGTTGCTCAATCTTGGGTACAACATCTTGACGACTACGTATCATCTTCAGATGATACAAAACCGCCGTCACTCCTGGATGAGATGTTCGGCCCCACTTATACTCAGGCAGAACATCAAAACTTTCTGCGCTTTTTAAACTCGAAATACCCTTCAATTGCACAGCATGTTTTGACCGAAACGTCGTTAAACTACTCACACTCCACGTCAGCCCCTACTATGGAGATATCTTCACCATCGTCACATCCTACGCCTTCTGCTTCGCTTGCTGATTTCGACGCCTTGCGTCAACAAGTCGAACAGCTCCAGGAAACTCTTCGAGTCCATGTTCGCAAGGTCAGCGCTCTCAGTGCTGAGAATCTGTCCCTGCGTACAGATCTACAGGCTGCTATTGCTTCAATCACTTCCCTGGAGAACCGGCTCTATCCTCCTACAGCCAACGATCATGTGTTACTTATAACACTGTACAAGATCACGGAGCTGTTGTCTCGCTTAACACTAACCACACATGAACAACATGTCTCCAATCACCCTTCCCCGGACGATCACCTTCTTCATCTGCGTGACAAGTTACTGTCATGTATATTCAGAGTATTCCTCTCTCATGCGAATCGAAAGACTCTTCTATCTTCACGGACCCGTTCGCCGAGTCCGATTTCCTGGAAATCCAACTGGACACCTGACAACTTGACTCACTTGTTCCATCCATACTGAGTGCTTTACTTGCACTCACATTTCGCATGGCACCACACCATTCAGCTATTGGTGTTCACCACCTTACAGCAGAAGCTGACGACGATTCCAACACTCTCGAACCAGTAACGATGTCTACCACCTCAGATAATCCTAACACACTATCTGTTGTACCTGTGTTTCGTAACGTTCTGGTCAAAAGCATCAAATCTACTCTCAGTTCCACCAAACCTAAGTCTTAAGACACTCCTTCTATACTCTTGATGCTTCGTATGTGACCTCTGCGGCCATCAAGACTGTACACTCCTTTCTTTTCTTCATCATCATCTTTCTCAAGAGATGTTCTATGGTCGCACCTTGCGCTTAGGACATCTCGAGGGGGTGCAGAGAAATCTGATGCCTCTTACCCTTATCCGTCCGTTGAGAACGTGATCTCTTCCTTACCCTCTTCTTCCTTCTATACAGTCAATTAGTCCTCTGATCTGTGCTCACGCTCATCATCATGGTCTAGCGCGTCCCGAGGTATGTAGCACTATACACTTAACCTTTCTCGTGTAGTTCTAGATGCCGCCGGTCGTGTTCTGAGGATATAGGGAACATACCTTTCATTCCACGAATTAACCTTCCAGACGTTCATGATGAGACGGGATGGTTTCCCAGGTGACTCACCACTGCATGCATAATGCTCTGCAAAGAGGATACAGTGGACGAACAGCAAGGTTTCACCTCCTCGAAGATGATATCGAGTTTCTGGGACACATTTCGACTCCGGGAGGCTTGAAGCCGAATCCTAAGACGTTATAAACGTTGCCGCAGATGCCGATCCCCGGGACGCTGCCGAACACGTCTGTGAAGACCCAGATTCGATCCTCCATCGGCATGAGCAACTATTGCCGCCGATATGTGAAGAATTATTCGAAGATTGTGGAGCCGTCGAGGCGACTGTGTCTCGAAGGTGTTCCGTTCAAGTGGACGCCCGAGTGCCAAACGCATGGGGCACGATCACCGAAGCACTGGTGGACTCTCACGGAGTTTATCATCCGGACTACGATCTTCCTTTTCAGATCCGCTCGGATGCTTCCAAGGACGGCCTGGGCGCGTATCTTTCCAACTCGTGGAAGTCAAAGACGACGCTGACTTCGCTCCGCACGAGATATATGTGTTGATTCCCTCGTTCACTCTGCGTAGTGGACGCGTCCCTGAACCCGTCGTCGAACGCGTATACAAGAAAATCCGTTCACGAGATGCTCATTCAGCCAAGGCTCGTGATTCTCGTCGCACATCTCGCTGAGGGCAGCTCGTATTCTCACTAGGGGAGTCCTGTGGCGGTAACTCCTGACCGCTGAGGCTTACCCCGCTTCTCAATGCTTACACCCGTTCAACGGAACCCTTTTTCACGGAACCCTTTTTCTTGCTTCCTTATGATGTCGTGGGATTTTATCCTACTGACGTCGCCCTGTTCTCTCGATAAGAAAGTAGCTTGCTATCATAAATCAACTCTCCAGTCTCAAGTTGGGAGCTTGGTGAGCGTGAGCAAGTGTTGTGGCGCCGGCGTAACCGACCCCGAGTCCGTATTGACCTCGAGCAGTGAGGTCGCCGGCTTGTCGGTGAGTACCCCCTCTGTCACCCCGTGTCGGGAACGTTTTTGCGGCCAAACCTCCCTCGGATGATTCAGCTACCACTGATCACGCTGACGACCACGAGGCGCACCCCGCCGTCCACGATGCAGTCGAGGATGACGACGCCCAGTTCAGCAATCTCCTGCAGGACGCCTTCGCGACGCTCGTTGATGACTGGTCTGAGCACGAGATGCATTACCGGGATGCCAAGCGCCAGCGCAAGCCGAACCGTCGACCCCGCCCAGGCCCCGAAAAGCCTCGGTCCACGTCTACGTTCGACAATCGGGTCATCCCCGGCCTGAACCCTCGTCGTCCTCCCAAACGACCACCCGACGCTCCGCCTGTCCGCAAGCAGCTTCTCCACCCGTATTTGCGTCAAGACCACCCTCGCAAACAAGGTGACCACCCATGTGAACCCGGTGACCATCGGCCCCGCGACAAACCCGACCTCCCCACGAACCGGTTCTCCCGCAAACACCGCCGTTTCTGTGGTGGAGCTCCACCCGATCGCGCGTTGCAAACCCCGCCCTCGAGCAGCCTTCCGCCTGACGTTGTCTCCAGGATCATGCGGAAAGCCACGAAGATCTCCGCCCTCCTCAAGAAACCTCAAAGTGACCGTCGCGATCAACTCGTCGAGACCATACTCCAGGAAGTCCGAGCTCTTGCGGGTGGCAGCAAAACAAAAACCGAGACGGCCCTGTCCTACCTCGTCTACTTCGCACGCGATCTCGAAGACGACTCGCTCGACACGGAGGCCGCCATCGATGCTTTTCTTGCAGCCGATGAGCCGGAGTACGATGACGATGGCGCTGACGACCCGTCAAACCCCTGAGCACTGCGCGGGCGGCTCGTACACGCAGTGTGCTCTTCCCACGAGACCACACTCTTTTAGCTTCTTCTCCCGTAGCCGCCTCTCCCGCTGCCAATAGCCCTTCCCCGCAGCTTCCTAGCTCCTCCTCCCTAGCTCTCCCCACTAGCTCTCTCCTGTACTCCTTCACCACCCTCGCCCCATCGAAATGTCCCTCAACAACGTCCCCTTTTCGTGCTTTTCATCATCCTCCGTCGACCCTATGTCGCTCAAGCATGATCATTCTCCCAAGACCAAGCTCGTCGCAATTTCCGATACTGGCGCCACCTTCAATTTTAGCCACTCGTCGTCACCTCTCGTCATTGAGGGGTCACACGTCGACGTTACCCCTGTCAAGATCTCACAGGGTTCCACGTCGGTCATGGCCACCAAGATTGCTCTCTCCCTGCTGGTGGTTGCAGACGCTCGCAACCCCGGCACCGGACTTGTGTATCTCGCGCCGGTCCTCCTGGTGGATGACTTTCGAGAGGATTTCTTCCTCCTCTCATCAGCCACTGGTCACGTGTTCAACGTGATCATTTTCGACGCGCCCCTTCCGCACATTCCACACGGGACCCACAAGTCACCCGGCCTTGCCGCTCTCCCGCTGGACTATCGCGAAATCGACGCCGCCGCCGCTGTCTTCACGTGCGAGAAAAGTTCAAGGGGCTCATTCAGATCCCTTTGCGCCACTCCCACCAGTTCAAGACCTCGCGGACTCTCATCACGCACGACACCTTTTCGCTGTCTCGTGATCTCGGCCACATTCAAGCCGTCGACCCCAATCTTCGCAAACTCGCCCGCTCGGACCTACCCGCCGCCCTGCTCACGCAACAGTCCGATGACGCGCCGCACATGATGCTCTCCATGTCGGCCTCAGGCGAGTTCCGCGGCACGCCTCAGCCCCGCACACTCGCGCTCGTTTGCACCGGTGTCTCCACTGAAGGCTCTTCTCTGTTTCGCAGCAACCGCACCTTCGCCGCCAATTTCCGCGTTGTACTGGTCTGCGAAAAACAGCCGTCTCTCCTCCAACTGGCTCGCCAGCGTTTTGGCCCAGACATCGTCACGTGTTCCGATGCCTCGCAAATTCCGCGTCTGGTGACATCTGGTCAGCTTGGTCGCTGCCGGCGTTGTCATGTATTCCGCCGAATGCACCTCCGAGTGCACGCTCAAGGATCTCAACCGCTATCCCAACGCTCAGTCGGCCTGGATGTTCCGCTCCGACTTGCGATTTCGCACCGCCCCGGCCCTCCACGCCACGTGCGTTCTTGAGGAGATGACACCACCCTCAGAGACGAATCATGGGCACCACCAACAAGTGCTCGCTCAAGCCCGCAATTTTGGTTTCTATTATTCCGCGACCTTTTGCGACGCTGCTTCCGTGGGCGCACCCCTTTCAAGGATCCGGTGGTTCGCATTTCACAGCACGTCTCCGCTTCCGCCTCTGGACCTCCCCCGCATGTCGAGAATGTCCTCCTCGGTGACGCCGCTGCAAAATCTTCTTCTCCCGGATTCCGCTGTTCCCCACGCACTGGTCATTCCCCGCGCCGGCTTCGCGTACCGAGATGCCCGTTTGCCGTGGGTTTCGACTCTGACCCCTCAGCGCCACGCATTCTTCGCAGCCCGGCGGACACATCGATACCCAGACCATGCCGTGGTTCCTCCACATGCCAATCATCTGGTATCCCACGTTATCCGCCTCTTGCAGTGCCACTCGCTACACGCTCCTGACACAGGGGGTGAAACCAAACAACAGAGACGGTCCAAAGCCACCATCACTCTGGGACTGGACAAGGACTTACGCTCTCTGCCTGCAATAATGAAAGCATCGTGCCGGCTCTCGCATCTAACGCAGAAAGCATGGATGCTACTCCGAGAAACTTTCTTGGACGCAGGAATCAACGCCGGAATTTTCGTTGTACGCGCCTCGCACGACAAGCTCGAGTTCACTACAGCTGACGTCAGTCACCTCCGACCGGAAGCCCTTGTGTTACTCTTCACCGGCGGACAACGACCCTCGAGCAGCAACGGAAGCCCGTTGGTCACCACACGAGAAACGCCTATGGTAAACCATTTTAACTATGTGGTCATGCCGTATCAGGCTTCGACGCACATCAGGGTTACCTCGTGGCTGCTGTTGCATATCGACCATAGCTCCCTGAGATGGAACACCACTCAGCAGATCTAAATCTTCGAGTAGCCGAATTGGTCAGTCTGCAGAACCCCCAGGCTTTCTCGCTTGCATACCAACAGAAGATCATAGCCGTTCGCGACCCGCGCAACACGCTGTATCCTCAGACGCGCATGTCACTGGCTCATCGTGACGGGCATTACGAGCTATCCCAGAAGCAAACCACGCTAGGTCTGCGCACCTATCTGCCCTCTGGACCCGCACGTACGCTCACCTCTGATGGTGACCTGTTGGTACGCATGAGCTCTGACCAGTATCGCTACGTCACACATGAGGACACTGCACGGATCCGCGCTCCGAACGACGCAGTCCTGCACGAGCGATGGCGTAAGATACCACCTGGACAAGTCTTCAAGAAGCAAGCGTCCATGATCGCTTCCCCGCAGCTTTTGGCGCTTTGTTGATCGCTCCACCGCGTAGCGCTAAAAACGTCGTGTCATGTGATATCACTGACCTTGCGACCGCGCAACCCACCGGTGTAAGCTCCAAGGCCCAAGACGTAGACACACTACTCCACGGTGTCGACGTAACAGCATCATGTGCAGATCAACTCCTGATCGCCATCGAAGGCTCGCACAGGCACTCTGCGTTAGCTGCCATGATAAAGCACTTCAAGAAGCGACCACCTAAGCAAAAGCCTGCTTACAGGATCAAGGCGGTTTGGTTCTCACCGGCAGCAGCAAAGACCAAAACAGCGGGTTCCATCCCGACGTCAACATGGCCTCCTGAGTTGCCTCCAACGCACCACGGTTTCCCCGCTAAGCTCTTCAAAGTCAGCTGGTACAGGTCCATTTTCCTGCACTCACCCGACTTGACGGAACGCAACATCCGAGCCAAACCCAACATCTGCAACCTACAGCCTGGTGACTCACGGTATCTGAGGTTTCTAGTCCCAGACGACAGGACGTCAAAATACTTGGACAACCTGCCGTGGACCAACAATCTCGAGACGTACACTCAAAACGAGCTCTCCTTCGCCTTTGGCCGAGTTCTTGCTCTGGATGTCGCCGAGTCGACGATCCACTCGGTGTACCGTCACTACTCTCACCTATACGTTATGGTTTGTGTGAAATGCGATTTCAGTGTCGTATACCCCGCTAACCGCCTAGACGCCAAGACCGCTCTCGCTGCAATCATCTATGGTGTGAACCTGTTAAAAATCAGGTACGACATACGAGTGCGAGTAGTGCTCACTGACGCGGCCAAGCAGCTCCAAGCTCGCGAGCTGAACAATATGAAGACCGAGCTCTCCCTGCAAATCGAGACGCTTGGACGATACCAAATGCATTATGGCAGTCCCGCTGAGCACTTCATTGGTCGCCTCACCAAACGCGCCACCATGGCACAGGAAGGCCTGCGCGGCAAGACGGTCAAGGGTCACCAAATCGACCCGTCAGCGTACTGGGTGTTTTCGAGCTTGTTATACAGCACAGTGCACAACAATACAGGCTCACGACTCCTCTCCCGTCGTGAACATGTCGATCGCACGCCCGACCAGGTGCTGTCCCGCCAGGAGGAAATGAGCTCTCAGCTCTACCCTTTTGGCTCCTGGGTGTTGGTCAACCCGCCCCACCGTGACAAGCGCGAACCAAGACCGTACGAGGTATCTACCACGGAAGTGCAGACATGCTCCCACTGCATGCGCTGTATATCGCCAACCACCGCGAGTCGCTCATCCAACTGGTCGACACTGGTGACATTATCACCACTGGGCAGTTCCAAGCCGAGGACCTCCGCCCTGACTGGCGTGCGTATCGCACCCAGCAATTGGTCAACCAAGCCACCAATGCCAGCCGCTTTTTGAAGGATCCGCGTGTAATACCCAACACCGCGCAAGAAGCAACCCCGCCAATTCCGCCTGAGCCTCCCCCGGCGACGCCACCTTCGCTGCGATTGTCCGGCTGCTGGTCTGTCCCCGACGACACCGCTCCGTCAGAAGACGACGACGACCAGCTGTCGTCAGAGTCTGAGTCCGATGCCGACTCCCCGACACCGCCTCTCCGATGCAGCACGCGACACATCAAAATGTCGCCGAAGAATCCGACCCCGCACCCACCAGCTCGCCGCACTCCACCTCGCCGCATCCCCGGAGTTCGCCGCCGACAAGTCTCCCCGACTTCGGCCCCACCGAATGAACCCGACTCCCCCAAAAGTCCCGTTCGCCCACGGTCGCCAACTCTTCCGCTCCGAGTGCACCACCGCACCCAGATGTTGATGATGACGCCCCTGGACCCACTCGGTCCCAACGTCGCCCTCGCACCGTGTACCACCGCGCGCCCCAAGCTCGCGACGTCATCGAAGTCCGATGGCACCGTTCCGATGGGCACGATATTTGGGCAGATGCCCTCATCGCCCCCAACTAACGCGACAAAACCCCACTCAAACACGCGAACGGTACCCCCATACCCCCGGAGGATACTCGTGTGATTGTCGACCTCCAAGACCCGAACCGAACCCGGTACACCAAACATCTCTCCCCATGTAATCATGGTGACACCTGGCAGTACAAAGGCACCACCGCCACCCGAACCCGCTCGAAGTCGTTTGCGCACCTCGCAGCGCAATCCGCAATGGACACCATTACGGGAACTCACCCGACCCTGGTGGCCTCGTGCCTCGACACCAGCGACGACCCTGCCGTCGACGAAGCGTACGAAAGCCTCTCGAGTCATGCCGTACGCCTCGAGGGGGTGGATTTCTCCCCAACTGCGCACACCAACGCAGAACACCTACAAGATGCAGAAGATTACACCGAAGCGTTCACAAGGTTCAAGCAAAAATCATACGCTAACGCCCGCAACACGACAGAGTTCAGCGAGCTTGGAGGAACAGCCTCGGACCTACGGCAGGCTATCGAGAACCAATTCGTAAAACTGGATCTCACCTCCGCCAACGGCTCCAAGATGGTCGAGCAGCCAGTCGCACTCGTTCACCCCGAGCGCACCAAGGTACCTCGCATACACCCTGCGAGGGTTCAACTCGAGCTCGAATCCAAGGGACTATTCCAGTGCGAACCGACCACCTACGACGACATCTCGCTGGCCCTCTTCGGATCCGCAGACGCCGCGCCGGCAATGAACGCGCTAAACAACTCCAGGACCTCCCTGTTCAATGGATGCGAGAATGACCACTTGTTTGGCCAACACGACGACCCCAACAAGGATCTGCTCTCTCAGCTCCTGGATACAGACGTCAGCTAAAGTGGAGTCAATACACCTCACCTTTGACCCGCTCTCGACGCAACCTGGGGATGGCCCAGACATCAAGACCGGTGACCTCGCATACTCGCCTGGCCATATATTGGAATTAAAGGGAATGTCTGATGACGAGAAACGCAAGCACATGGAAGGTATCATCAAAGAATTCGATGGTATTACAGACAAAGGAGTCATCCGCCTGTCCCTCGTCCCAGAAGGAAGATCCGCTCTCCCTACGCGTCTTGTTCTCAAGGTCAAAACAGAGAACGGTGCTTACCTGAAGCACAAGGCCAGATGTGTGGTGAAAGGCTTCCTGGCCCGAGTAGGACTCGACTTCTACAGTGTCTACTCACCAACGACGATGCTGGCCACTGGTCGCACACTGATCGCGGTCGCCACCCACCATCGGCTACCTGTGCATCATTGCGATGTCCCACAGGCATTCATCCAAAGCCTCATCGACAGGCCTATCTGGGTGGATCTCCCAAAAGGTGTCCAAATGAAACCAGAGATCACTGAGAAATTCCGGCAGATGAATCCAAAAGGCAAGATCGCCTTCCGACTGATCAAAGCCCTCTATGGACTCCAGTCATCACCCGCCCTATTCTCAAAACACGTGAACAAGTTCATGACAGACCTTGGCTTCACCTGCAGCAGGAATGACGCAACACTATTCACGAAGCACGACCCTAGCACTGACCAGTGGTGTGCAATCACTGCCTTCGTCGAAGACCTGCTCATAACGGGTACAGACACAGCACTCATCCAACGAGTCAAAGACGCTCTCTTCAATACATTCGGAGATGGTGTGAAATGGGCAGAGACCGTCAAGTCCTTTCTTGGTCTCAAGTGTACCTACGACACGGTCAAGGGGGGTTCACTATGAGTGCTGGACATAAAGTCAAGGAACTCCTCTCCATACACAATTTGGGACAGCTCTCGCATAAACGCATCCCGCACAATGCAGATTTTAAGGACCTGCCAAAAAGAACCACATACCATTGACTCCTCTACAAGCAAAAATCCGGGATTCGTTTCAAACAGTGTGTGGTTCCCTCATATACCTGAGCATCACAGTCAGACCGGATATAACCACCATACTCAACCGCGCTTGCAAAGGCACGCACTCGCCTGAACGCCTACATGTAGTTTGGTTAGAGGTCACGCTCAGGTATTTAAACACAAACCCCGACCATAGCTTGGTCTACAAAGCAGACGGCTCACCTTTGTCGTCTGACATCGTCCGGCTGCTGTCCTCCAAGTATCCCGAACTAAAGAGCATCTCACCCTGCCCTATCATCGCCTTTAGCGACGCCGACTTCGCTGACTCTCAAGACTCTTGCCTGCGATCGACGACTGGCTACTGTGTATACGTGTTCGGCTGTCTAGTTTCATGGTCATCCAAGCGACAAACCATCACAGCCAAATCAACATTACACGCGGAAATCATTGCCGCAGCGACTTCCGCTGATGAAGCAGTATGGTTCCATACACTAATGGAATCAGTGCCCTTCATGTTTGGGTTCCCCACCTGTCACGAGGTCCCAGCAATACCGCTGCTGATTGACAATGAGGGAGCTGTATCAACAGCCAACCTAACTAACTAACTAACTTCAGACCTCTCCCGAGCATGGGAGCCAGGCCGGACCGGCAGGAGCCGGTACGGAATCACAGAGAAAATTCACGCAGTTGGAGCAGAGGGACGAGGACGGATTTGTTGATGGTGGACCGCCACTGCGCGCTGTCATGTGCGAGGTCGTGCAAGAGCGTCGCAGGTCGCGGACGTGTTGGTCCACGAACAATCGACCTGTCCGTCGCGTTCTGCCCAACCGAGCGAGCCCCATCCCAGCGCGGACTTTCCGGGTGCTAACCGGCCAGCCCGGGAGGCGAGCAGGCACCGTCTCACTCCGGGACGACCGGGGCCGCCGCAGGGAGCAAGCGTGTTAGGCGTCGTCCTCCATCGCAACCAACGGTTAGCGATCAACAGCCAACCATCCAAAAACTACACCACAGACAAAACATATTGACATCCGTGTCTTCCGCATTCGCGATTATCAGGGCGATAACGGTCACCCACGTCGCATACGCTGTTTCTGGTGTCCCACCAAGACCAACGTAGCAGACTTCTTCTCGAAGCTCCTGGCAACCGTGAATTTCCCACGACTCGTACGATATCTGGTAAACGTGGATTACAATGAACAAAAGGACATCATCTCGCATAAAGACGAGGGTTCTTACTTCGTGCGCTGACTTACCTCCGTTCTTGGAGACTCCGCCGAAGCTGCTCCTCACCGACCTGTATGACCCGGAAGCCCTCCGCCACTACATGGTCAGCGAACAAAACACTGCGACATATCTGCGAGTGAGCCACGTGCACATGCGTACACCATAGCTTCACTCGAGGGGGTGTTCAGTGCTCCTAACCCTAGACTGGTGACCCTAGCCCTTCTTTCCTAGTATCTTACTACCATTGACATTGCGAAATGTCGAGCGCCGTGTTCATCACGGGCTCCCTCTAGGTCAATCACTTTCTGGAGTGACTGAGTTTTGTTACTTCAAAGAACTAAAGGAGAGAAAAGGTAGTTTTCTCTCTCTCTCCCTCGGCTGAAGAGGGTGTCTTTAGTCTTGGAGAGAGAGAGAGAAAACTAAAGCCTCCCCGACAGCCTTCCCCTTCCAGCTCAGCCTGCGAACGGATGGACGACTTCGTGACTTTCGCGGTGGCGACGCACGCCCAGCAACTCAAGGAGTGCAAGGCGTTGTTCAAGCTGTACGATGACGGCGGTGATGACGACTCGGCTTCGGAGGGGCCGCCGTCGCCTCATTCCCGACCTTCCAAGGCCCGGAGGACCGAGCCTCGCGCGGACCTCACGGCGGTCAAGTGGCAACGGATGCTGGCCGCTCGACGGCAAGGAGATCGCGAACCCTCAGGTTCGCGTCAAACGCGGCGGCGGGGCGGAGAACTGGACGCTCAGCGCGTACGAGATCTCCGACCAGAGCGTGGCGAGGCCGAGGCGATCGCCGATCGGCTATGAGACCCGAATCGAGCGCTCCAGCTCTTTCGTCAAGTTCACCAGAAGTTCTACGGAGCTTACGCTGCGCTCCCGCCCGCCTGTCAGTGACGGACTAAGTAAAAGACCGTTGCATGGAAGCTCTAAATAGGCAGAGCATGAGGGTGTGTCATAGGTAGGTGCACTTTGCGGAAGGAGGACGGCAGTCGGGGTGGTGCGCGCCAGAAATTCGGAGGGCGTGGTGGCAAGAAAAGGGTCGTCTTGTGAGGTCGAGTCTATGCTGTGCTTGATGATCCTCGAGCTGCTTCCCCGATGGGAGCTTGCCGTCAGGGCCCAGCAGTCTGTTCCAGAAAGGAAACCACACCTTGTTCATCCCCGCCTTGACCTCTTGCTACTTATTCCAAAGACGCGCTCCGTCGCGGTACACAACCTGATTCTTGATGGTGATGTAGCCCGTCTGCACAACTAGAGCGCGCTGGCGCACAAAAGCTTCGGCTATCGACGCGCGTAGATCGGCCATCGCCTGAGTCTTTTGCTGCGAGACCTCCTCTCCGGCGAGGGCTACCACGTACACCTCGCCAGGGCAAAAGATCGCGGCCGCAGGCATCGTGAGAGGACAGCGGGAGCACGGTCGCGCGTCTTCGCCGCCAGGACGTTTGCTAGTCGCTTAAAACAAAGGTACTCGACCCTTACCCCGACTAACTAAACTAACTTCAGACCTCTCCCGAGCATGGGAGCCAGGCCGGACCGACAGCAGCCAGTCCGGAATCACGGGCCTGTAGACGAGGAGCGCCGAAAGGTCGGTCGGCGGAGAGTGACCATCAAGCTTGTCGCCATGCGACGAGGAGACCGCGATGTGACTGACAACCAACTCGTCGATAACCTTCCGTCTGCGCCCCCCGGCCATACCCCGTCCCACTGCGAACGTTCCGGCTGCCAACCGGCCCGGCCGGGAGGCGAATAGGTGCCAACCTACGCCGGGAGGGCGGATGCCATCACAAGGCTCATGATTCATGAGCCACCGTCCTCCATCGCAACCGTAGTCGGCGATCAGGGTAAGCGAGGCTTACCTTACCCCGACCTTAACTCATAACGGGCGCTTCTAAAGGACAGATGATGCAACAATTACCCTAGAGGACTCTTTAGTTTTTTAATCCGTCATAAGGATCAGCCTTAGTACAGGAACATTAAAGATGGCTGCGCCACCGCCTCCGACGCGAGACTATCGCCGCTATCCCCCCGACTCGCGCGTCGTCGGCTCTGGTAAGTCTCGAGCCCCGCCCGTTCCTCCGAGAGACTATCTGAAGGAACCTCAACCGTCGAGACTCCAGCCGCGAGACTACGAGCAACCCCAGTCGTCGACAGTGCCGGCGCGAGACTTCGAGCCCAAGCAGCCTCAGCCGTCGAGAGTGCCGCCGCGAGATTATCACCCCAAGCCGGAGCAGCCATCATCCACGGTGACAAATCCGCCTCCACCGTCGACGACTGTGCCGCCGCCGCGAGACTATCAGCCGCATCAGCCTCCTCAGGCATCGACAGCGGATCACGAGCCCAAGCAGCCGTCGAAGAGTGTTCCACCGCCGCGAGACTATCAGCCCAAGGTAGAGCAGCCATCGTCGACAGTGACAAATCCACCTCAGCCATCGAGGACTGTTCCGCCGCGAGACTATGAGCCGCAGCAGCCGCAGCAGCCTCCTCAGGCGTTGCCAGTGGACCACAAGCCTATTCAGCCGTCGAAGAGTGTTCCACCGCCGCGAGACTATCAGCCCAAGGTGGAGCAGCCATCGTCAACGGTGACGAATCCATCTCAGCCATCGAGGACTGTTCCGCCGCGAGACTATGAGCCGCAGCAGCCTCCTCAGGCGTCAGTAGTGGACCACGAGCCCGAGCAGCCATCAAGAGTCCCGCTGCCGAGAGACTATCAGCCCAAGCCGGGGCAGCCATCAACGACGATGACGAAGCCGCCTCAGCCATCGAGGACTGTTCCGCCGCGATACAATGAGCAGCAGCAGCCTCCTCCTCAGGCGTCAACAGTGGATAACAAGCCCAAGCTGCCGTCGAAGAGTGTTCCAACGCCGCGAGACTATCAGCCCAAGGTGAAGCAGCCATCGTCTACAGTGACGAATCCACCTCAGCCATCGAGGACTGTTCCGCCGCGAGACTTTGAACCGCAGCAGCCTTCTCAGGCGTCAACAGTGGACCATGAGCCCAAGCAGCCATCAAGAGTGCCGCCGCCGCGAGACTATCAGCCCAAGCCGGAGCAGCCATCGTCGACGGTGACGACTCCACCTCAGCCATCGAGGACCCTTCCGCCGCGAGACTTAAAGCCGCAGCAGCCTCCTCCTCAGGCGTCAACATTGGACCATGATCCCAAGCAGCCATCAAGAGTTCCGCCGCCGCGAGACTATAAGCTCAAGTGTGAGCAGCCATCATCGACAATGACTATGCCGCCTCAGCCATCGTCGACTGTTCCGCCGCGAGACTATCAAGCGCGGCAGCCAAAGGCTCGGGCGTTGGCAGTGGACCATGAGCCAAAGAAACCATCAATTCTGCCGCTCCGAGACTATCAGCCCAAGCCAGAGCAACCATCGTCCACGGTGGCGAAATCGCCTCAGCCATCGACGACTTCGCTGCCGGCGCAAGACTACTATCAGCAGCCGCAGCAGTCTTCTCGGGCGTCGAAAGTAGACCACGAGGCCAAGCAACGATCGATTGTTCCGGCGCCGCTAGACTATCAAGCGCAACAGTCTCCTCCTCGGCCGTTACCGCGAGACTATCGTCCTCAGCAGTCTTCTCAGGCGTCGATGTACCACGAGCCCAAGCAGCCGCCGTCAAGGAGTGGTACGCCGCGGCGAGACTATCGGGCGCCGCAGCAGCCTCCTCAACCGCTGCCGCGAGACTATAAGGCGCCGCAGAATAAGGCCCAGGTGTCCACAGTGGAGCACAAGCTCAAGCAGGCATCAAAACTTCCACCGCGAGACCATCAGCCCAAGCTGGAGCAGCCATCATCAACAGTAACGAATCCACCTCAGCCATCGTCGACTGTTCCGTCGCGAGACTATCAGGCGCGGCAGCCTAAGGCTCAGTCGTCGGCAGTGGACCAAGAGCCAAAGGAACCATCAGTTCTGCCGCCACGAGACTATCAGCCCAAGTCAGAGCAACCATCGTCCACGGTGGCGAAATCGTCTCAGCCATCCATGACTTCGCTGCCGGCGCGAGACTACTATCAGCAGCCGCAGCAGTCTTCTCCGGTGTCGCAAGTAGACCACGAGCCCAAGCAACGATCCAGTGTTACGGCGCCGCGAGACTATCAGGCGCAACAGCCTCCTCAGCCGTTGCCGCGAGACTATCGTCTGCACCAGTCTTCTCAGCAGCCTCCTCAGCTGCTACCGCAAGACTATCAGGCGCTGCAGCCTATGGCTCAGGCGTCGGCAGTGGACCACGAGCCAAAGGAACCATCAATTCTACCGCCACGAGACTATCAGCCCACGCCAGAGCAACCATCGTCAACGGTGGTGAAATCGTCTCAGCCATCGACGACTTTGCTGCCGCCGCGAGACTACCATGAGCAGCCGCAACAGATTTCTCAGGTGTCGAAAGTAGACCACGAGCCCAAGCAACGATCCAGTGTTCCGGCGCCGCGAGACTATCAGGCGAAACAGCCTCCTCAGCCGTTGCCGCGAGACTATCATCCGCAGCAGTCTTCTCAAGGGTCGACAGTGGACCATGAGCCAAAGCAGCCGCCGTCGAGGAGTGTTACGCAGCTGCGAGACTATCAGGCGCAGCAGCGGCTTTCTCCTCAGCCGCTGCCGCGAGACTATCAGGTGCTACAGCCTTTGGCTCAGGCGTCGGCAGTGGACCCAGAGCCAAAGAAACCATCATTTCTACCGCCACGAGACCATCAGCCCAAACCAGAGCAACCATCGCCCACGGTGGCGAAATCATCTCAGCCGTCGACGACCTCGCTGCCGCCGCGAGACTACTATCAGCAGCCGCAGCAGTCTTTTCAGGCGCCAGAAGTAGTGCACGAGGCCAAGCAACAATCGAGTGTTCCGGCACCGCGAGACTATCATCCGCAGCTGTCTTCTCTGTCGTCGACAGTGGACCACGAGCCCAAGCAGCCGCCATCGAGGAGTGTTACACCGCCACGAGAATATCAGGCGCAGCAGCAGCCTACTCCTCAGCCGCTGCCGCGAGACTATCTGGCTCAGGTGTCGACAGTGGAGCACGAGCTCAAGCAGGCATCAAAACTTCCACAGCGAGACTATCAGCCCAAGCCGGAGCAGCCATCTCTGACAGTGACAAATCCACCTCAGCCATCGTCGACTATTCCGCCGCGAGACTATCAGGCGCGGCAGCCTAATGCTCAGGTGTCGGCAGTGGACCACGAGCCAAAGGAACCATCAATTCTGCGGCCACGAGACTATAACCCCAAGCCAGAGCAACCATCGTCCACTGTGGCGAAATCGTCTCAGCCATCGACGACTTTGCTGCCGCCGCGAGACTACTATCAGCAGCCGCAGCCGTCTTCTCAGGCGTCGAAAGTAGACCACGAGGCCAAGCAACGATCGAGTGTTCCGGCGCCGCGAGACTATCAGGCGCAAAAGTCTCCTCCTCAGCCGTTGCCGCGAGACTATCGTTCGCGGCAGTCTTCTCAGGCGTCGACAGTGGATCACGAGCCGAAGCAACCGCTGTCGAGGAGTGTTATGCTGCCGCGAGGCTATCAGCAGGCGCAGCAGCAACCTCCTCAGCTGCTGCCTCAGCCGCCGCAGCCTAAGGCTCAGGCATCGACGGTGGAGCACGAGCTCAAGAACCAGGCATCAATACTGCTGCAGCGAGACTATCAGCCCAAGCCAGAGCAGCCAACATCCGCGGTGGCGAAATCGCCTCATCCATCGACGATTGCGCTGATGGCGCGAGACTACCATCAGCAGCAGCAGCAGACTAAGGCTCAGGCAGCGAAGCAGGAGTGCGAGCAGACATCGAGAGTGCCGCCGCCGCCGCGAGAATATCAGGCCGCCAGTTCGGCATCTTCGACAGGGAGGCAGGCATCCGGGCTGGTGCGGGCGCGAGAGTACGGGCAGGCGAAGGTGGTAAGCAGCAATTTGAGCATTCCGGCGGCGGCCGAGCTGGCGGTTCCGGCACGAGACTATCAGGTCAAGGTGCCGTTTGAAGAGTCGAATATCGCGTCGTACGAGCCGCGGGCGGGTGAGGTGTGCGAGGCGCTGTTTGAGGAAAAGTGGTATCCCGCCGAGGTGACAGGTGTCGCGGACGGCGGGTACGCGGTGGTGTTGGTGGGATTCAGGAACCTGGCGGTGGTGTCGCGCGTGCGGCGGCTCGTGTACGAGCACGAGGCGCCCGAGGTGCCGTCACGGGACTACCGGCCACCACCGGTAGTTGGGGGCCCCGAGGCGAGCGAGGAGTACGCGGCGGTGGTTTTGAGGGCGGTGCGGGAGGGCGTGTGTCACGAGGCAGAGCGATGGCTGGTGGAGGCGTACGAGGCGCGGCACGCGGTGGGTCCCGGTGCGCGGGAGGCCGCGCTGGCCGCGGCGGGCTGGACGCCGGACGAATTCGAGAAATGTCCGTCGTACGCGGCCTTCGCCGAAGCGACGCTTGGCGGCGACTCGGGCGTCGAGAGTCTGGAGGGACGACGCGCCGAGCTCGCCGCGTACGAGGCCGCGCGGAGCATCCCGGTCGCGCTGTGCGAGCGGCTGCGGCGAACACTGTCCCCGCCACCGCCCGAGACGTGCCAGGTCCCTCGATTAATAAACGCGCCCGTCGCACGGGGGGATTTAGTCCTGGAGGGTCTCGAGGTAACGGTCGGGGCGGCGTCGCGGCACGTGCCTCCGTCGGACCCTCATCTCGCCGAGGTTTTGGGCGCCTCGTCGACGGCGGTCGTCTACGAAAGGTCGTCGCGGCGATTGGATAGGCTTCCCGAAGATCGCGTGCGTGTCGCGCTCGGAGCGGCGCGCGGTCTGTGCGCGCTCCGGGCGGCGCGGGTGCCCGCGGCACCGCTGACGCGAAAATCCGTGCTCCTCGATCCCGTTCGGCTCATCGACTACCTCGGGGAAGATGATGCCGCCGATGCGATGCCTCTCAAACGCCTGCTGGAGGACCTCTGGCTCCTGGACCTGGCTGTCGCGTCCGATCGTAAGGACGCCTTCGAGCTCGCCGACTGCCTCGAAGAGACCGACGCAAAATCGCGGCCCTCTGATCTCTGCGTCCTCGCGACCCCCCGCGGTCCCCGCGGCACCTCTGGTGGTCCTGTGCGCGTAATCTTCGCCTCCCATAACGCGGCCCTCGGCGGCGTCGATCCCGAGACGCTGGGATCCTGGCTTCCCCCAAACACCGATGCCCACCTCGTCGTCGTCGCGCTCCAGCAGTGCTTCAACCCCCTCGATCCCCGCGGCTTCTCTCGAGCCCCCGCGACCCTCGCCTCGCACCTCGCGCTCCGCTACTCCTACGTCCCCGACGCCTCTGTCGCCCACGCGCGCCTCGGCCTCCGCCTCCTCGTCTTCCGCCGATTCGACGTCACCGCTGACCCTCTCGGCAAGAACATCGACAAGTCCAAAAAAATACCCTCCCTCGCCTCGGTTGTCGAAATCCGCTGCGTACGTCTCATCTTCGCGACCGCCCGTCTTTCCCACCAATCCCTCCTCCGGCCTCTCGCCCTTTCCGCTGCCAAGACCGCCCCCCCCGGACCCGCTGCCCTCTTTTTGGCTGCCGATCTCCCTTCCCGCCTATACCCGGGCGCCGCGAACCTCCTCCTCGACGGCATCACCCCCGAAGACAATCTTCTCCCTTTCCTGGGGGGGGGGCTACAGGCACCCGCCCCCGACTTCCCCCCGACCTTCAAACTTTTTAAACGCCCCGGCTTCCATTACGTCCCTACCCAACCTCCCGCCTACCCAGACCGCATATTCTACGCGGCCGCCCACCTTTCCAATCCAAAAAACACTCAACTCACCACCACCACGCTACCCTCTTCCAACAACCGAAAAAAAGCCCTCCCCACCATCTCCTGCCTCGACTTCCAAACTTCACCCGACGTCTACACCTCCGACCACAAGCCCCTCCGCGCCCTTTTTCACGTCACCCCCCTCAAACACCACCACCTCCTCTCACAATCCCGCCTCCACCCCGACCGCTTCGCTTCACTCCGACTTCTTCTCAAAAACAACAAAACGTCTTCTTCGCGCCACCACCACCTATGTTAAAATCATGCAGAGAATTCCGCTAGGCAGTGGTAAGATCACTGAGGAACCATCCCGTCTCACCGCGCGAGTCTGGCAGGGCAGAATTCGGGGGACAAAGGGTACAGCCCCCCTAGCCTCGGCACACGGCAGCCGATACATAGAAACACACCAGGGCCGAGAGTCGAAAGGGGAAAATCCCCGCCCCCGCACCTTCCCCGCGCCCCGCACCTTCCCCGCCCCCGCACCTTTCCCCCCCCCCCCCCCCCCCCCGTCCACCCCCCCTCTCCCTCCCCGCACTTCTTCCTCCCTCACCCCCCTCCTACCTCCGCCCCCCCCCCCCGCGCTACCTCCTCACGCACCCTCCCCGACCCCGCACTTCCCTCTGCCTCCACCCGCCCCCACCCCCGAACCTTCCCCCCCGTTCACGCACCTCCCACCCCCCCACCCCACCCCCCCCCACCCACCCCCCCCCCCCCCCCCCCCCCCACCTCCCCCTCCACCCCCCTCCCCCCCCCCCCCCCCCCTCCCCCCCCCCCCCCCCCCCCCCCCCGCACCTTCCCCGTCCCCCGCGCCTTCCCCCCCCCCGCCCCGCGACTCCTCGTCCCCTCCCCCCCCCGCGCTTCCCCCCCGCTCCACCGCACCTTCCTTCCCCCCGCGATCCCTCCCCCACCCGTCCTCGCACTTCCCCTTTCCCCCGCGACTTCCTCGCCCCCCCCCCGCACTCTCTCGTCCTCGCGCTCCCACCCCGTCCTCCGAACCCTCTCCGGCACCCCCACGCCCCCCCCCCGCACCTTCTCCCCGGCCCTCGCACTTCCCTCTTCCCCGCGATCCTCCCCCCCCCCGCTCCCCCACACCCCCCCCCCTCCCCGCACCTTCCTCTTCCTCGCGACATCCCTGTCCTCGCACCTTCCCCTTTTCCCCCCGCGATCACCCCGTTCCTCGCACTTCCCTCGTCCCCCGCTCTTCCCCCAACCTCGCACTTCTCTTCCCCCCCCGCGATATCCCCGATACCTCCCCGCCCATTCCTCTCCTCGCGAACTCCCCCCCCCCCCCCCTCCCGTCCTCGCACTACCTCCTCCGCACCGCACTGCCCCATCCCGCGTTATCCCCCGCTTTCCACCGCTCCCGCCCCCCCCCCGCACCTTCCTCTTCTCTCGACCCTCCCCCGTCCTCGCCACTCTCCTCGTCCACCCACCCCCCCGTCCCCGCACCTTCCTCTTACTCCGCGGCTTCCCCCGCTTCCGAGGATCCTCTTTCCTCACGAAGCCACACCCTCTCCCAGGGTGGTTTACGAGTAAACCCGGGGGGGGGGGGGGGGGGGCGTTTCGCGGGAGTTCCTCCTCGCCCAAGGACTCCTTAACCAGGGACCACCGCGTACTCTGATCCCCCCTACCCCCCCCAAGCTTCTCCTCTCGTGCGTCCCGCCGGTTTCAGTCCTGTAAACGTGCAGCTCTAAAAGGACAAGTACCTTAAGAGGCATAAATAAGGGGAACGGGGAAGTCGCGGGGGACGGGGAAGAGAAGGTGCGAGGAGCGAGGAAGGTGCGGGGAAGGAAGGTGCGGGGACGGGGAAGGTGCGGGGACGGGGAAGGCGCGGGGAGCGGGGAAGGTGCGGGGAGGGAAGGTGCGGGGACGGGGAAAGTGCGGGGACGGGGAAAGTGCGGGGACGGGGAAAGTGCGGGGAGCGAGGAAGGTGCGGGGACGGGGAAAGTGCGGGGACGGGGATGTGGCGGGGAGCGGGGAAGGTGCGGGGACGGGGAAGGTGCGGGGACGGGGTGGTCGCGGGCAAAAAGGAAGGTGTAGCGGATACCCGTTTCTCCCGCCCCTCTAGGCCGGACCGGCTGTCACAACGCGGCCTTTCAAATAAACCTGCGGTTTTTTGAAGGGGTAAATCGGTCGATGAGTTTCGATGAGTTTCGTTCGGGTCTCTGAGGGGGTCCTCTAGGGCTGTGCTTAAAAGTACACGTGGCTCCGAGGGAGCCCGTATGGCCTATGCACACTATGCCTGAAGTTGGCGACAGTGTATCGAGTCCAACTTCGGCGCCCTACGTCCCGCCAGCGGTCGGAAGCGACTCAAGTCGGACCGCAGAGCGGCCCCGAAACGCGAGGGGACTGTTCCTTTTCCTCTCGCCACGCTTTTCGTATGCCGAGGTCACCACCAGGGTCATACATATAGCTAGTCAGCGACGTTATCTTGCAGAGTCACCGCGGATAGAACTGACACGTCGATCGCGCGATGGGAGGAGTGTTTGCGCTTGAGACGCGCGGCCTCTCTTTGTCGCTCGATTTTGGCGTGTTCGAACTGGGCGGTGCCACCGTCCTCGGAGCGGCACACGAGTTTATACTCGCGGGCGACG
The DNA here is from genome assembly GCA_029834535.1 of Chrysophaeum taylorii. Lineage (NCBI taxonomy): Eukaryota > Pelagophyceae > Pelagomonadales > Pelagomonadaceae > Chrysophaeum > Chrysophaeum taylorii. The sequence continues at coordinate 27,027 of JAQMWT010000214.1, forward strand.
CGAGAGCCGCATGAGCCGGAAGAGGCGGAAGGTTTTCGGCGAAAATGATGTCGAAGACGCGCCCACGTTGTCGCCGCGCCATCTCACTTTCTGTTCCGGTGTTATGTTGGCGGTAGTGCCGCTTTGACTGGCCCCAGCCGTACTCAACGCCAACTCCGGCGAGCTCTTGGTGGCATTCGGTGACGAGAGTAGGATGTGGCAAGGGTCAAGGGCGAGCTGCTAATACGACAGCCGCTTCTAGGGAATCAAACCAACCGCGCTCGAAGATCGCTTTGTGAATTCCTTTGCTTTGCCGACGTAGGCCTCGGGCTTCCAGTCGGGGTGGGTGGGTCACCCGGCTGGAAGTTCATGTGCTGGTCTTGGCCAGGCTCGAGCTTGACGTTCCACTAATCGACCACCTTCTGTCGCCCGCCCTTTGCGCTGCGCTCCGACCTTGAGTTCGAAGATGGCCGAATGAGCTTCGATGCAGCCCGCATCGAGTTTCGTCGAGGTTTGGAGGAGGTACTGCGTCTTGCCGCCGACGCCAGAGGACATGTTGTTGACGTTGAAGCTGTCGGGTTTGAACTTGTCGTGTTCCGACGGTCAACCTCAATTAGGATCTGGTGATGAGGGAACCAAATCTCCATGACATCGAGGACGTCCTCGACCTGAAAACAAAAATTGTCCGAGTCCCAGAAGCCTTGGTGCTGAATGCCAATCTTGATCGTCTGGAGAGCCGGAGACTGGAACCACTTGACGCCGTCGCCGCTATCAAATAGGAAGACCTTTTCAAAGGGATGCTTGAGTGTCGGATCGATCGTCAGGTCGACATCGTTTTCGCCGTCGTCGTCGTATTCGTCGTAAACCCTCTGGCACGTTGGTCGCTACTTGGCGAAGCTTGTCACCTGAGTTGTAAAACCCGTGGAGCCACGCGTTTCGTTCGTGGAGGCCATCAACAGTTGCAGGAGCGTCCAGCACCACTTCCAGTACATACGCTGCCGACCTGGTATCGCGCTCTTCGGGTGGTCACCAGCGGCACGCAAAAGACACACATGAAGCACCACAAACCCTTACCCATCGATTATACTCCCTAACCCTGTGGCTTTCTCCCTTACCACCTTTGTTTTCTCCCTTACCACCTTTCTTTTTACCTTACCACCTTAATTTCCCCCTTACCCTTAAATTACGCTTCATACCACTCCTAAACCCTGCGATCGCTAACCGTACGGTTGCGATGGAGGACGGCGCCTAACACGCTTGCTCCCTGCGGCGGCCCCGGCCGTCCCGGAGTGAGACGGTGCCTGCTCACTTCCCGGGCTGGCCGGTTAGCACCCGGAAAGTCCGCGCTGGGATGGGGTTCGCTCGGTTGGGCAGAACGCGACGGACAGGTCGATTGTTCGTGGACCAACACGTCCGCGGCCTGCGACGCTTTTGCAAGACCTCGCACAAGACCGCGCGCAGTGGCGGTCCGCCATCAACAAGTCCGTCCTCGTCCCTCGCCTCTGCCCCGACTGCGTGATTTTCCTCTGAGATCCCGTACCGGCTCCTGCCGGTCCGGCCTGGCTGGCTCCCATGCTCGGGAGAGGTGGTCTGAAGTTAGTCAGTTATACCACTGAATTCATGAACGCCGTAGGTTGGCACCTATTCGCCTCCCGGGCTGGCCGGTTGGCAGCTGGAACGTTCGCAGTGGGACGGGGGATGGCCGGGGGGCGCAGACGGAAGGTTATCGTCGAGTTGGTTGTCAGTCACATCGCGGTCCGCGTCGCGTGGCGACAAGCGTGATGATCACTCTCCGCCGTCCCACCTTTCGGCGCCCCTTGTCTACAGACCCGTGATTCCGGACTGGCTCCTGTCGGTCCGGCCTGGCTCCCATGCTCTATGCTCCTATGCTCGGGAGAGGTCCGAGGTTAGTTACTTAGTTAGTTCATGAACGCCCTGCGTGCAGATGACGTACGGGAGGACGCTCGCCAAGGCACTCCGGAAATGCGACATCCCCTTCAACTCGTGGCACGACCTCGCACAAGACCGCGCGCAGTGGCGGTCCGCCATCAACGCCTTTTCATCCCTCGCCTCTACCCCAACTGTGTGATTTTGCTCTGTGATCCTGGACCGGCTCCTGCCGGCCCAGCCTGGCTCCCATGCCCGGGAGAGGTCCGAAGTTAGTTAGTTAGTTAGTTCATGAGCGCCCTGCGTGCTCACCAACTCGCCCTAGATCTTGGCACATTTTTGGGAGGTTTTGGGGTTCAAATTGATACTGGACGTCGAAAAGAGGTCGAGGGCGCGTCGATCGGCGTCCTAGCCTGCGGCAGTAGCGACACTGAGCAGATTTTACAGATGGAAGTAGTTATTAGTCCCAGTCTAGATGCGTGCTATCGACGCATGCAGCTAAGGCTGAGTCGCCGATCGAAGCGACTTAAACCCTCCTGGATGTCCGAACAACGAACTTGACACAAAACCCTAAAAAAATGCGCTGTATGTGCTGTTTATGGTCGAATGAGCTTGTGCGAGAAGTAGATAGATTGCTAGATCCGGTACATCTAGGAAGGACAGCGTCGACTTGGGGTATTAACCAACACCCAGCTGAGCCGACAACAACTGCCTCGGTTTCTCGTTTTCGAAACGCGTTCGCTCGCGCCGCGAGCGGGTTCGGATTAATTGCTGACTCACCCCGAACCAGGCCCCGCGCCACGCACTCTCCCCCCATGCGTCGCGTCGCGAGCCAGGGCGAGCCATGTACGTGGTGCTACTGAGCAGGGATGTGCGTGAAGACAGTCTCATCTCAAAACTTGGTGATGCGTCTCTGCGATGTCCTCGTCCCCGCATCTTCCTCGCTCCCCGCGACTTCCCCGTCCCCGGACTTTCTCCGTCCCCGCACCTTCCCCGTCCCCGCGCCTTCCCCCCCCCCCCCCCCCCCCCCCGCACCTTCCCCGCTCCCCGCCATATCCCCGCGCCCCCCGCCATATCCCCGTCCTCGCACCTTCCCCGCCCCCGCACCTTCCCCGTCCCCGCGCCTTCCTCGCTCCCCGCAACTTCCCCGCACCTTCCCCGCTCCCCGCCACATCCCCGTCCCCGCCATCTCCCCGTCCCCGCACCTTCCCTTCCCCGCACCTTCCCCGCTCCCCGCACCTTCCCTTCCCCGCGCCTTCCTCGGTCCCCGCACCTTCCCCGTCCCCGCACCTTCCCCGCCCCCGCACTTTCCTCGTCCCCGCACCTTCCCGTCCCCGCACCTTCCCGCCCCTTCCCCGCTCCCCGCGCCTTCCCCGTCCCCGCACCTTCCCTTCCCCGCACCTTCCTCGCTCCCCGCACCTTCTCTTCCCCGTCCCCGCGACTTTCCCCGTTCCCCTTGAGACTCACGGCACCAGGGCAATATGTGAATACTACATACCTACGGGGCGCGCTAGACCACGATGATGAGCGTGAGCACAGTATCGTAGACTATTGAGCTGTGTAAAGAGGAAGGAGAAGGGTAAGGAATAGATCGCGCTCTCAACGGACGGACAAGGGGTAAGGAGTCAGCAGATTTCTCTGCACCCCCTCGAGATGTCTTGATGCAGAGCAACATGACGTCTCTTGAGAAATGTGATAAGGACGAGATCAGGATGAACAAGAGGTGCACCTCAGAGGTCACATAAAGTGGCACAGCGTTTTCATCATTAGACACGAAAGGTGTCAGGACTTAGAAGACTTGGTCATAGCGGTAACACTTTTAATACTTTTAGCAAGGGAGGCCTTGATAAAAGGTATAGAGTGTTGGGTTGTTAATGGTAACGACGAGGAGATGGCTTGATCCTCGTGTTGGAGAGATTTGACCCTCTCCGGGTACATGGTAGAGACTGCGTGCAGTCTTAGGCGTGTACAGACCATTCCGCTTGCCACATGTTACTACACAAGGTAGGGATTTAGGCCTAACTTCTTAAGGACATTAGGTCCCATAGAAGCGTTCACACTGACAATGAGGAATGAAGCCCCCATTAATTAAACAGACAACTCCATACCTGACGGTACGCACCTGGAGGTCTACTCTTTGTTGGAAGTGAACTGCAGATCTAATTCTTCATAATCTGAGATATATGGGCGGAAGGGTAAGGAAGGAAAGAGGGAAAGCCGTATTACGGAGAGAAAACCCTCTTGTGGAGATAGGTGTGAAAGGAGTGAGAAGTTCCAGTGTCGTACACATAATAGTGTAGCTCTCTGGACCCCCTCAACGTGTGAAAGAATGGTGTATGCATTTCAGACGTTCTTGAGGGCGGAACTTGGGTAATGTACATAGGAGCAGCGAACAAGTGAACAAACAACAACAAGACATGGGAAGTTAACATGACAGATTAATTTATGAGGTCGGGCGTGTCGTGATATTGCGTAAAGAAGCGGTATCCACAACATCAGATGTGTGGTCCAATTCATCCTCGCTATTATCTTCCAGTTCCTTTAACTCTGGAGAGGAAGAATTATGATCTTCGGAGGATTGGTCGTTAGCAGTATTGTTTGTAGTCATAGCATCACTTAAGGTGACCAGGGGTGCCATAACAGACGAGAGGAAGGACATAGCTGCATCCGGTGTTAAAGTATGCAGGTCCAATGCCGGGATAGCATGATCCTGTGCATCAGACATAGCGGCATGTAAGTGATGAGCTGCATCGTCGATTAAAGCTTGCTGTGACTCATCATATGTGTTTGGAGGAAACTGTCCAATAGACGAAATGAGCGATCGTGAAATTATGTGGACAAAGACAGCTAAGGTTGGTATTACATTATCTTGATGCATCTGGAGACTTGATAGTATGTTATCTAAGAGCGCGACATGTTTAATATTCTCGGTTACTTGAGCGTGTAAATTGTCGTAAGCTTCTTGTACCTGGGTTAAGTTCTTTAGCGCAACCGATAGCTGTTGATCTTTTGCCATCAATTGCTGTTCACTGTTAGTGAGACGTGAGGATAAAGATTGAATCTCTCCTTTTAACTGGCGTAAAGATTCAACCACATTGTCATTAGATATGTCTGGCGTGGACTCAGCTGATGGAGTTTCGACTGGTGCTGGTGTTACACCTTCAGATAATGTATTATCTGAAAAGGCATCAATTATAGCAGAGGGATAGCCAACCTGGACTAGCACGTTTTTAAAAGAAGATTGGTGCACAGGTAAAAGTTGACGAAAGTAATTAAGCATTGGCGGTATCGTCTCCGGAAGAAGTCGCGTTAAGTTGGTGAGAGACATCATTAACGAAGCATTCAATGAGCACATTAAGTAGCTCATCAGGATTGGTCACTACACATGTATTATCCTCAACTGACTGTAGTAATGACCAAGCCGCTACAAGAATCTCAAGATTGACATTCGAGATATAAGGCAGCTGTAACAAGAGAGGAGCATTGTCGTCAGGGTTAATGATGATTTTAGAAGCATCAACGTTATGACTCGCCATACAATTCATGAGCGCCTCTTTGAGCAGCTTGTTGATAGCAATGGACTTTCCAAGGCGGAGAATGATAGCTCTCATGTGTGCAGCTGGATCATTATAACATGAAAGATGAAAAGATTGTTGATTATTGCGAATTAACGCTGTCCCGTGCAGTGATAGGTTGCACATGACACAAATCAACAGAAAAAAAGGACGCGGTACGTCAAAACAATGCGAGGCGTGTTGTTCAGACGCGAGATGATCTTCGATGATTTTAGTTACTTTGTCCGTTTTAAGCTCATCTTCAGTGCATATAACGAGTACAAGGGGTGTACCCGGCGTATTGGTTTTATTATAGCACCTGGTACACGCCACATGTACTTTGACAACCCCTTTAATGGGTGGGTATCGATGAAAGCGAATACCTTCATTGGGCGGTATATTAGGGGCGTTCCGGATGCGCTTTGCCTTTAAACAGAGTAATGAGCTCAAGAATTGGAGGTTGTCCACACAATTTGTTTGTTGTGCCTCCGTAAGCAGCTGTTGGATGGACTGATGCCAGCATTGAGGATCTTTAGGTGGTGGTAGTAGAAAGTTCGGTGGCTGGGTGCCAAGTGAAAGGACATTCCCTGGCATCATTGCCATTGCATCAAATTTACAGTGCTTGTGCAGGAAGTACTCGGACTTTGCTGCTTGCGGTTTAGTTTGTTGTTGGACAGTTGACTTAGGAGTCACGGGCGTGGACTGATTTCCTTGAGCAACCGAAAGGTAAGTCTGATGTCTCCGCTTAGGAGAACTGGTTGGAGCAACGCCAGGATTTAAAGCATTGAAAGGGGGGGATAATGATGACACGCCACCGCGGCCACGGTTCAGTACAGAATAACGTCGGCTCGCAGCATCCTTGTTCTTTGTTGGGTTCATGTTAGAGAGATCCCCGCATTGCGTATTTCATTTCACATTTTAGCGAGCCACGGTTCCGTTGTATATGAGGGTTAGTTTAACGTCATTTCGGACATAGTGAAGGGTAAGGGTCAACCATCTTGTTGGACTATGGGTTGTTGTAAGCCAAGTAACGCGCGGAATCTGCTGAAGAGCGGAGCTCCGAAGGGTTTAGTAAATTCATCAGCGATGTTTTGAGTACAGGAAACATGATGTAGACGTATACGTTTTAACTGTGCGTAGTCGCGAATACGGAACCAGCGTGTGCTGATAGCTTTGGCCTTAGTCGCACTGTCGGGATTATTTGATAGACGGATAGCAGAAGCAGAATCCCCAAGTATAGGACTGTTACGTATGAACGACGTGTCCGATGGGAGAGGGTTGTCATAAGCATCATAATCTAGTAACAAATCTTTCCCTGGAGGTTGACGAAGATAGTATTGTGGGTTTATAGCGAATGCCATTTCCGTTAGCAATTTGCGTAACCAGACCACATCATCGGCACACACATTAAGGGCAATAATTTCACTCTCATGCGTAGAAGTAGCTGTGATAGGCTGTAGTTTTTACTTCCACGTGATGAGAGAACCGAACAAAAAGATGGCGTAACCGGTTGTAGACTTGCGGTCTTGTTCATAAGAGGGTGCGTTATCGGCATCAACGAACGCGACCAATGGATCAAAGTTACCTGAATTGACTTGTTCTTTAGTGTAATCCAACATGGTTACCATATCAGTGCGATTGCCGATGAGAAGTCTAAGATGGTCCATTAGTGCGGAAGAGCCAGAGTAGTACCAGAGTCGAAGATTGCGATTTTCGGGCTTGCGCAAATAGCGGAGAGTCCCTGTTAGTACTTGAACATGTAGAAATGCTGGATTATGCATTCCTCGGGAACAACGACTAAGGCTTTGGGATAGATCAGGGCGACAGGCCAATTGTACAAGAGTGAGCTTGCCGAGTAAGGTTGAGAAAGTGTGAAGAATAACTTGTCCATATCAGAAGATGGCTCTCCAGTTTTATAAGTGGGTTGATGGTGACATCGGTGTAGAAGTGGGACGTAACTGCATAATATGGGGTACTCTTCAAACAGTGCATCAAGTTTAGCTTGACAGTCCAGTGATATGGAACCGTAAGTAGTAGCGCGTGATGCGCATGCTAGAGAGTATGAACTTTTTCTTCAAAGTGTCGACTGAGTATATTTTTCAGGGCTTGCTGGAATTCACGACGTTAGAGTTTCCGAAGTGCAAGTGATAACGACATCATCCACTGAGAGCGGGCAAATTAAAAAGTAGCTCAGCTTGGACTTTAGCGTAAATGCACGTATCTGTTCGGAAGCGGTATAGCCTAAGAATCAAAGAAGCTATTATAGTTTGATTCAAAGGGCAGGACTTGTCGTAATCATAAAGATTTTAAGTAGTTTGGGAGACGACGGCGTGATATTTGGTATCTTCAGGATCGAAGGTAAAACTGCTATGTGGCAGTTTAACATTGACATGAGAATTATGGAGCTTGAACAAAAGCGTTAGGTACATCGACGTGGCAGACGGAAGTCGCACGCAGATGAGCTGCTAGCGCCAGAACACACCGGATTGCCAGTAAGCTGTGCCATAGGGCTGAATGTGTTGAAAAAATCGGTGCCCAGAGAAGCTAGAATCATAAGTAGGACCAGGGCGTGCTTTATGCTTGAGATATTGACCGGCAGCATTGGTTTTTATACGTAGGAACGAGGCGGGTGTCAATAGGCTTTGGTTGACCCTTGGCAACGCGAGTTTAAAGCAGCCAAACTTAACCCAATAAAGATCTATCTTTGGAGATAGCGGAGATATAAGCACGCGATCAGCGTCGAGAGACCTTTGAGGCAGTTTCAACTCGCGTTCATCAATTTTGATATCGTTTTGCTTGAATTTTATATTCGTCCGGAATAACAGTGCTGGGGTCGTGAGCCAGTCGTAAGATGGGTAATTGCGTAAAAGAGCGACCTGATCAGTAGTATGAGCATAACGGGGTCTTCGACAAGTGGAACAACAGTGTAGAGGAGCATCGCCAAAGTGGGCCTCAATGTAATGCGATTGCACGGTGATGTAGTCTTCGATGGCGGAGAGGTGAAGCTCAGGCACCATAGAACGTATCATTATGATCCAAAATGGAATGGGTGTGTGAGCAAAAATAAGCATATTGAGAGGAGGAACTGAAAAGCGCGAGCAGTTCGGAAATGAGATGAACGAGAGCACGTTGAAGGTGAAAGTCTGTAAGGGCTGAAGTCGTCGAAGGATGAACAGGAGTGACATCCGGCATGGAGGCTAAGGCTCCCATGACACAGAGCGGAAGAAGAGTGGCGAAGAGCCCTGGTTTACGTGAGATGAAGGGCTTGTTGTAAATTCCCCTCTGGAGGTATAGCCGTACGTGTGGATCAACGAGCAATATGAAGGGAGTGGAGGGTGGGGTCGCAGAAAGTGTATGCTTTGGAGAGTTCATACTTGAAGTCGGCAAGCGAACCACCAGCTTGTTTAGAAGCGGCAACAGTGGCGAAGCAATAAGATGTAAGACGCCTGGAGATATTAGTCTTGCGACGAGGTTGAGGGTGATGAGGACCACGGGTGAGACGGAGGACATCCTGGGAATAGAGAGACCGATAAGATCGGTAAGAGGGGCAAAGTGTTGGAGGACACTTCAGATGGCGGGTGTGGTGGCGGCGGAGCAGCGGGGCGAAGCAGCTGGAGCACATGCGGAACGGAAGAGGGAGCATGGGTAGGAGAAGAAGGGGTCCACCTCTCGTGTTCAGTGTCGGTGGACATAGCATTCCCCC
>JAQMWT010000215.1:0-20412 GCA_029834535.1 Chrysophaeum taylorii
AGACCCGTGGACTCGCCACGGTTCTTTGCCGCTTTAGAAAGTGACGCAAACCCACGACCGATCAAGATGACGCCTTATAGGTTGACGCCAGCAAAGCTCGAGTGTCTCAGAAAGCAGATCACTGAGTGGTGTCGCGATGGAGTCATCCGACCGGCGAACTCTCCGTGGGGATTTCCTGTACTGATGCTGCCTAAGAAGGGAGCAGAGGCCGGGAAGTCAAATTTCGTGCAGCAGTTGACTTACGTCAGCTCAACGATCAGCTGGGCAATGACAGTTGGCAGAATATTCGTCAAGATGGTGCTTTGGCTTTTCTTGCCATGCGCCGTTGGAATCATAACCTACGTTTGGACGCCGCTGCTCAGGACGCCGTTACGATGGTTAGTCCACTTGGAGCCCATAGTTTCTTGCGCTTGCCTCTAGGAGCAAAAACAGCAGGAGCTCTCTTTTGTAAGCAGATGGCTAGCGATTTGTCCCACATGGATGTATAAGGACTTGGTCGCGTTTGTCGACGATATTATGATGGGATCGGATGAACTCCATCGACATTTACAAGTTTTGATTGAAGTGTTGTGCCATTTAGCACAGCGAGGATATAGTGGACGAACTTCGAAGTTCCACCTCCTCAAGGATGAAATCGAGTTTTGGGACATATTTCGACTCCGGAAGGCTTGAAGCCGAATCCCAAGACGTTAGAAGCGTTGCAGCAGATGCCGATTCCCGGTACGTTGCCCAATACGTCCCCGAAGACCCAGATTCGATCTTTCATTGGTATGAGCAACTATTGCCGCCGATATGTGAAGAATTATTCGAAGATTGTGGAGCCGCTTAGGCGATTGTGTCTTGAAGGCGTTAAGTTTGAGTGGACGCCTGAGTGCCAAAGGCATGGGACACGATCATCGAAGCTTTGGTGGATTCTCGTGGAGTTTATCATCCTGATTACGATCTTCCTTTTCAGATCCGCTCGGATGCTTCCGAGGATGGTCTGGGTGCGTATCTTTTCAGCTCGTGGAAATCAAGGACGAAACCGGCAAGGTGACACGAGAGGAACGAGTAATTGAGTATTGGAGCCGAGCTGTGCCGAAAGAGATGCGGAACTATGAGCCTCGCCGGCTAGAGCTCCTGGCAGTTATTCTTTCTCTTGAGCATTTCCGCTCTTATATTGAAGGTCACAAGACGATCCTTGAAACAGATCATCGCAACTTGACGTTTTTACGAAAGGCGAAGCACTCGTCTGGGCAGTTGGCTCGATGGGCGATGCGGCTCGCCAATTTTGATCCTGAATTGGGTTACAAGCCAGGGAAGTCGCCGGGAATGAGCATCCCTGACTGTCTCTCTCGCAATCCTATAGATCATGTCATCGAGACGGACGAGTTTGGTGAACCCTTGAACCACGCGTATCTAGTGTGCCAAGAACTCCCTCGTTCTGTTGATGATGAAGGAGTACCTTTACCTGGGTGCCATGTCATTCTGTCGTTTGTTACGACTGAGTTGCCTGTGGAGGAAGAGGAGGAAGACCTCGATGATCCGATGCAATTGGTCACGTCTCATGCTACGAAACAACGTCAGAAGCAACGACTTCAGACCCAGCCTAGTATTTTCCGTGATGCCGATGATTACCAAGAGTACATCGACAAGATTCCGGATAATTTGACTTTGGAAGAGATAGCCAAAGAGCAGATCACTGATGCTACTTGCGAGGACATTCGTTATCGCATGGCTCAGGGCCATTCTCTTCGTCGGTACGGAGCCAATTATCGCTATCAAGTGGTGAAAGGAGTTCTCTACCGTGCCGCACCCGACTTGCACCCGATGATAGTCGCACCCCGAACTTTACGGACGCGCATCATCCGATTGTACCATGACACACCTCTCAATGGTGGTCATATGGGTCGTCAAAGTACAGTGCAGTCGATACTTGAACGTTTTTGGTGGCCTCATATGTCTAATGAGGTGGGTGCTTACATTGCTGGTTGCATAGTGTGCAAGAAAGCTCGTACGCCTGAACCAAAGAGAGCAGGTCTGCTTCAGCAACCGGTGTATGATGGTGATTGTGTCGTCCTTTGTATGGATTTGTTTGGACCTTTGCCCAGTGCTGGTCCCGAGACATATCTCATCGTTTTTTGATCCATTTTCTCATTTCTTGATTCTTGACGTACTACACCATAAGACTGCTGAGTCAATCCTCGAGTCTTTTGTCGCGAATATATTACTCAAAGGTTATCTACCTCAGAGGATTCGTACCGACAATGGGAAAGAGTTCGTCAACAAGTTGATGGAAGAGTTTTGTCATCTTTTCAATGTTCGGTATAGTACCACGATTCCGTATCATGCTCAGGCTAATCCTGCGGAAAGGGTCAACCGCTTTATCAAGGCTTTCCTCCGTGCGTGCCTTCAAAACCGCAAGATCACGGAATGGCCCGAATTCGCGGAGTACATTGCTTTCTGTTATAATCGTAAATTTATTCCGGGGACTCAGATCTCACCTTTCATGCTTCGTCTTAACCGGCAGCCTTTATTGCCAACCGATTACACGATCATGGATCTTGATGTCCGCCGCCTGCCGAAAACTCGCTCCGATGTTGTGGCAGAGACTCGCGAGAGGCTGAAGTTCTATACCGCTACGGTGAACGAAGCTCGTGAGAAGGCTCTTCGTAAACAACGTCTCGCCTATAATGCGGACCATGTTGATGTGGAGTATGAAGAAGGTTCACATGTTCTGCTCTACATCCCTTTTCTTCAGAACAAGCTTCGACCGGAATGGCGCGGTCCATTCGTTATTTTGGAACGCTTGTCCCCGGTCACTTACAGGATTGAGTCTCTTGATTATCCTCCCGAACGCCGTTGTGTTCATGTTAGTCAGATTACCCCTGTGATGGTTTCTCCAGTGGTCGATCGAGCTGTGCCCAAGCCCAAGGAGACCTTTCGGGATGATTACAAGCATGGTAAGTTCGTTATCTTTCGGATTCCGGATAATAAACGGTCCGATTGGCGAAAGAAGATTTATGTCGCTGAAGTTTATGAACCCTATGATTTTGTGAATGATCGAGTCGCTCTGCATTTCTATGCTGATCTCGGTCCCCATGACAAGGTTTCTTATTACAAGCCTACTTCACATCTCTCTACTCGCAAGCTTAAGCCGGAATACAAGGACGTGGACGGTCGCAGTTTCACCGACAAGACCAAGGTCAACAACAGTACCACTCCTTGTGTCACCGACTTCGCCCCGCATGAGATCGATGTGTTGATTCCTAAGTTCACTTTGCGTGGTGGACGCGTTCCTGAGCCTGTCGTTGAACGTGCCTACAAGAAGATTCGTTCTCGAGATGCTCATTCAGCCAAGGCTCGTGCTTCTCGCCGGACTCGCTGAGGGCAGCTCGTGTTCTCGCCAGGGGAGTCCTGTGGCGGCAACTCCTGACCGCTAAGGCTTACCCCCCCTCACTCGAGGCTTGATACCCGTTCAACGGGACACCTTTCCCGATCTTTTTAGTGACATCATACCTCTCTTTTGTGAGAAGCATTCTTGCTGTATTCTTGTAGTTTCCTTGCTATCATATACCACCTCTCCATCTTGTTGAGAGGTTTGGTGAGCGTGAGCAAGGTGTGTGGCGAGCGTATCCGACCCCGCGTCCGTGTTTTCCTCGTTCAGTGAGGTCTCGGACGAGTCGGTGAGTACCCCCTTTGTCACCCGGGGGTCGGGAAGTTTTTTTCTGTGCCGCCATACACAGCGTCTTAGATACATACAAGTCCAGGCCAGTAAGTCACCTAGTCCCAATCTCTAACCCCCGTAAGTTCACCTGGTCAGTAAGTTCACCTAGTCCCAATCTCTAACCCCAGTAAGTTCGGCGTAAACCCACTCGTGCTCACATCCACTCACCCCACTCTCATTTGAGCTCGTCGCTCTCACCCCCGCCAATCTAAGCTGCTTTGATCCGCACACGCCGCTAACCTTTGAGTTTACTCTAAAAACCCCAGTAAGCTCACTTGGTCCCAGTAAGTTCACCTGGTCACTAAGTTCACATAGTCCCAATCTCTAACCCCAGTAAGTTCACCTGGTTCCAGTAAGTTCACCTGGCCCAGTAAGTTCACCTACAGTGCGCGTGTAGACGCCGGGAGGGGGCTTATCGGTATTGCGCAGCACGTGTGGGGTAGGGTGGAGTCGTCGACCCAGAAGAGGATATCCTCGGGGTTGCCGATCGACAGAGAGCCACGTAGAGCTGGACGTGGCAGAAGACGGGCTTGGGCAAGAGGACGCCGACCTCGCGGGGCGTCTGGCCCTGGCTCTTGTTGATCGTTTGGCGTCGGCGGGCCTTAAGGGATACAGGTTGGAGGAGCCTCGGTGACAACGACACGATCGATCATGTATCTGGTACCGTTGCAGTGGCCGTGCGACGGGTCGAGGTTGCGAAGACTTTAAGCTCGCGATCAAAGTCAGCATGCCGTTGGTTGTCAGGGAGTTGAAAACTCGACTGTAAAGAGCGAGGCGTCGTCTTCCGACCCAACCTAGTCGGCCGAAAAGAACTCCGACGCCTCGTCTCCGGGAAAAAAAAAGGCCGCGGTCATGCGCGCGTTGTCAGCATCGACAACATCGTTTCGACGGGGCGTGAGAATGGCGCGCTGAAAGAGCCGCCGCGGGTCGTGGAAACAGTCTGCGAGGTCGCCGTAGACGGCTTGGAGGATCACTGTCTGGCTCGCGCGCTTACCTGATCCTTACCCTGAATCGGGGGACAAACAAAAAAACCCACCCACATCCTTCATGCCCCCCCCACACACACCCCTCTTAGCAGTCGACATTTAAAGACAAACAAGTGCAGGCCAGTAAGTTCACCTAGGCCCAATCTCTAACCCCAGTAAGTTCACCTGGTCCCAGTAACTTTCTTGAAAGTGTTTTGAATAAGTTCACCTGGTCAGTAAGTTCACCTAGTCCAAATCTCTAACCCCAGTAAGTTCGGCGTAAACCCACTCGTGCTCACACCCACTCCTTCGAGCTCGTCGCTCTCGCCTCCGCCAATCTAAGCTGCTTTGATCCGCACACGCCGCTAACCTTTGAGTTTACTCCAAAACCCCAGTAAGTTCATCAGGTCCCAGTAAGTTCACCTAGTCCCAATCTCAAACCCCAGTAAGTTCACCTGGTCCCAGTAAGTTCACCTACAGTGCGCGTGTAGACGCCGGGAGGGGCTTATCGGTATTGCGCAGCACGTGTGGGGTAGGGTGGAGTCGTCGACCCAGAAGAGCATATCCTCGGGGTTGCCGATCGACAGAGAGCCACGTAGAGCTGGACGTGGCAGAAGACGGGCTTGGGCAAGAGGACGCCGACCTCGCGGGGCGTCTGGCCCTGGCTCTTGTTGATCGTTTGGCGTCGGCGGGCCTTAAGGGATACAGGTTGGAGGAGCCTCGGTGACAACGACACGATCGATCATGTATCTGGTACCGTTGCAGTGGCCGTGCGACGGGTCGAGGTTGCGAAGACTTTAAGCTCGCGATCAAAGTCAGCATGCCGTTGGTTGTCAGGGAGTTGAAAACTCGACTGTAAAGAGCGAGGCGTCGTCTTCCGACCCAACCTAGTCGGCCGAAAAGAACTCCGACGCCTCGTCTCCGGGAAAAAAGGCCGCGGTCATGCGCGCGTTGTCAGCATCGACAACATCGTTTCGACGGGGCGTGAGAATGGCGCGCTGAAAGAGCCGCCGCGGGTCGTGGAAATAGTCTGCGAGGTCGCCGTAGACGGCTTGGAGGATCAATGCCTGGCTCGCGGGCCTACCTGATCCTTACCCTAAATCGGGGGACAAACAGACAAACAAACAGACAAACATCTGTCGATTAGTAGTAAGGACAAGTGCAGGCCAGTAAGTTCACCTAGTCCCAATCTCTAACCCCAGTAAGTTCACCTGGTCCCAGTAAGTTTCATATAAGTTCACCTGGTCAGTAAGTTCACCTAGCTCACACCAACTCCTTTGAGCTCGTCGCTCTCGCCTCCGCCAATCTAAGCTGCTTTGATCCGCACGCGCCGCCAACCTTTGAGTTTACTCTAAAAACTTTACTCTAAAACCCCAGTATGTTCACCTGGTCCCAGTTTCACCTGGTCACTCAGTTCACCTAGTCCCAATCTCAAACCCCAGTAAGTTCACCTGGTCCCAGTAAGTTCACTTACAGTGCGCGTGTAGACGCCGGGAGGGGGCTTATCGGTATTGCGCAGCACGTGTGGGTAGGGTGGAGTCGTCGACCCAGAAGAGTATATCCTCGGGGTTGCCGATCGACAGAGAGCCACGTAGAGCTGGACGTGGCAGAAGACGGGCTTGGGAAGAGGACGCCGACCTCGCGGGGCGTCTGGCCCTGGCTCTTGTTGATCGTTTGGCGTCGGCGGGCCTTAAGGGATACAGGTTGGAGGAGCCTCGGTGACAACGACACGATCGATCATGTATCTGGTACCGTTGCAGTGGCCGTGCGACGGGTCGAGGTTGCGAAGACTTTAAGCTCGCGATCAAAGTCAGCATGCCGTTGGTTGTCAGGGAGTTGAAAACTCTACTGTAAAGAGCGAGGCGTCGTCTTCCGACCCAGCCTAGTCAGCCGAAAAGAACTCCGACGCCTCGTCTCCGGGAAAAAGGCCGCGGTCATGCGCGCGTTGTCAGCATCGACAACATCGTTTCGACGGGGCGTGAGAATGGCGCGCTGAAAGAGCCGCCGCGGGTCGTGGAAATAGTCTGCGAGGTCGCCGTAGACGGCTTGGAGGATCACTGTCTGGCTCTCGCGCCTACCTGATCCTTACTCTCGCGCCTACCTGATCCTTACCCTAAATCGAGGGACAAACAAACAGACCCGCGTACTTACTTATCTCCGCCCGTCAGGCACATCCCTCATACCCCACAAACCCACCCACATCCTTCATGCTCCCCACACACACCCGCCTCTTAGCAGTCGACATTTAAAGACAAACAAACAGACAGACAGACAAACAGACAAACATCTGCCGATTAGTAGTTAGGACAAAAAAACGGACGTTTCCGGACACCCCGGGCCGGGCGCCGAAGGCGCCGAAAATGTGCCGAAAAGGCGCCGAAGGCGCCGAAGCCTTCGGGGCCGGCGCTGGAGGCGCCAAAGGCGCCGAAGGCGCCAGCGGCTTTGGCGGCGCCGGTGACGCCGCCGCCGGAGGCCCCGGCGGCTTTGGCGGCGCCGAAGGCTTTAGTGGCGCCCTCCAGCGCCGCGGCGGCGCCTCCGGCGCCGCCGGCGGCTTTTGTGGAGCCCTCCGGCGTCTCGGCACCTCCGCGCCGCTAAAGCCGCTTCTTCGACACCGGCGGCTCGCGCCGTGTAGAAGGACCCTTTCGCGGCCTTCGGGCACGAGGCGACGGGGTCGGCCCGAGGTTGCAAACCGATGGGTGATGCTTTTCTTACTTGTTAATGTCAGCTTGTTCCCCCGGTCGCGGACGGCCGGTGGCTTAGGTGCGGTTCCAGGGCGTGCTCGCGGTGTTCGGATTAGTTGCTGCTCGCGATGCGCAGCCGTTTGGCAGCGGGGGCGAAATCGGGGTCGAACGTGTCGTCGATCTCCTTCCGGAAATTGTGGAAGTTTGCTCTTGAGAGCTGGGAAATTCCGGCGGGGGATTCCGGGGAGTTTGGAGATCTGACTGGCTCGGTCGTCGATGTAGTTGGCCTTCATGCCGCCCTTCGCTTCGAAGGCCTTGGGCATCGGATCCGATGGGTTCTTGTGCTTCATGTACAACATCGCAAGGTAGCGGCGTACGAAGCCGAGGAGTTTGGTGGCAAGTGCGCGCTTCCTAACTACTAATCGACAGATGTTTGTCTGTCTGTCTGTTTGTCTGTCTGTCTGTCTGTTTGTCCCTCGATTTAGGGTAAGGATCAGGTTGGCCCGCAAGCCAGACAGTGATCCTCCAAGCCGTCTACGTCGACCTCGCAGACTATTTCCACGACCCGCGGCGGCTCTTTCGGCGCGCCATTCTCACGCCCCGTCGAAACGATGTTGTCGATGCTGACAACGCGCGCATGACCGCGGCCTTTTTTTCCCGGAGACGAGGCGTCGGAGTTCTTTTCGGCCAACTAGGTTGTGTCGGAAGACGACGCCTCGCTCTTTACAGTCGAGTTTTCAACTCCCTGACAACCAACGGCATGCTCACTTTGATCTCGAGCTTAAAGTCTTCGCAACCTCGACCCGTCGTACGGCCACTGCAACGGCACCCGATACATGATCGATCGTGTCGTTGTCACCGAGGCTCCTCCAACCTGTATCCCTTAAGGCCCGCCTACGCCAAACGATCAACAAGAGCCAGGGCCAGACGCCCCGCGAGGTCGGCGTCCTCTCGCCCAAGCCCGTCTTCTGCCACGTCCAGCTCTACGTGGCTCTCTGTCGATCGGCAACCCCGAGGATATCCTCTTCTTCGTCGACGACTCCACCCTACTCCACACCTGCTGCGCAATACCGATAAGCCCCCTCCCGGCGTCTACACGCGCACTATAGGTTAACTTACTGGGACCAGGTGAACTTACTGGGGTTTGAGATTGGGACTAGGTGAACTGAGTGACCAGGTGAACTTACTGGGACCAGGTGAGCTTACTGGAGTTTTTTGACAACTCAAACTCAAAGGTTGGCGGCGCGTGCGCATCAAAGCAGCTTAGATTAGCGGAGGTGAGAGCGACGAGCTCAAAGGAGAGTGGGGTGAGTGGGTGTGAGCACGAGTGGGTTTATGCCGCGATAGAGATTGGGGCTAAGTGAACTAACTGACCAGGTGAACTTACTGGGACCAGACCTGAACTTACTAGGGTTAGAGATTGGGACTAGGTGAACTTACTGGCCTGCACTTGTTTGGCCAATTTCCATGTTCGACGATGCCAATCCCTTGATTTCGGCGTCGGTTCCCATAAACCTGACACACTTGAGCAGATTCTCGCAGCGTCTCTTGTCCTGGCGTGTCATGGTGGGAGGCAATTTATGTCCTAACCACCCGACAACGATATCCACGGCGGCGACGCCACTGAGTTTGTCGAGGTCGAATGAGGGTGCTGCGCTGGAACGCACGAGCATGTTGTTGACTGTTGGAGGAGCGGTCGCGTGAGTGCAGGCCGGGAAGACGGAGGGTAGGAGAGGGCCTCGAGATTGCATGACCAAAGGCGGCATGACTGCTGCCGGCGTGGGCGGGGGCACGACAACGGCTGTGGGCGCCGGTGCGGGGATTGGTGCGTTCACGATCCGCTCGGGCTGAGGCACGACAGGGGCCCGCGCCAAGGCCGGGACCGACGCCGATGCCATCGCGGGAGGCGGCGGCGGTGGTGGAAGCGGAGCGACGGGGTTGTGCGCTGCTGGAGGCGGCAGCGCCGGTGGAGGCGGCAGGAGTGGCTGCTCCGGTGGCTCGATTGGCTGCAGTTGCGGTGGTTGGGCTGGCTGCGCGACTCCAAAGTTATCGAGCAGGCATCCAACCATCATCTGCAGCTGATCAAACTTTCCGTGGAATTGATCGACCTTTCCGTGGAGCTCGCGGTTTTCGTTGCGCTGGCGAGCCATCTCACGATCCTCATCTCCTGAGATCCAGCGGCCTGTGAGGTGAAGGTTGGCCTCGTCGAACGCAGAGCGAATTTTGCGGCTCCATTGGCGAAGGACGGCGTCGGGCGCGCCGTACTGCGTACCAAAGATATGATTGACGGCGTCTCGAAGCTTAAGGTTAACGAGCAGGAAATAATTGCCGTCCTGCCGCTCGGGGTAGTACATGACGATGCTGGCGAAGGCCGCCGTGATGAGGCTCCACAGCTTCCCGTCGCGTTGATATTCTTCGGGGTACTGGGTGTCGATCTGAAGCACGACTTTTATGACATCGACGAGCTTGT
Source organism: Chrysophaeum taylorii (assembly GCA_029834535.1). Lineage (NCBI taxonomy): Eukaryota > Pelagophyceae > Pelagomonadales > Pelagomonadaceae > Chrysophaeum > Chrysophaeum taylorii. The sequence continues at coordinate 9,823 of JAQMWT010000215.1, forward strand.
CGGGGTCAACGCCAAGGGCGAGGATGACGTCGATGGACGCCGGCACGGGACCGCGGGGTATTTGGCCCCAAGCCGGCCGGCTTGCGCCAGCCCGCGAGGATGATTGCGCCCGGCATGACTTGGCAGTTCAACTTCCGGAAGTACTCGAAGAATGCTGAGACAGAGCGAAGCTCGTGTCCCGTCACCATTACGCAGTGCTCGAGGGCCAACGAACTAACTAACTAACTAACTTCAGACCTCTCCCGAGCATGGGAGCCAGGCCGGACCGACAGGAGCCAGTCCGGAATCACGGGCCTGTAGACGAGGAGCGCCGAAATGTCGGTCGGCGGAGAGTGACCATCAAGCTTGTCGCCATGCGACGAGGAGACCGCGATGTGACTGACAACCAACTCGTCGATAACCTTCCGTCTTCGCCCCCCGGTCATACCCCGTCCCACTGCGAACGTTCCGGCTGCCAACCGGCCCGCCCGGGAGGCGAATAGGTGCCAACCTACGCCGGGAGGGCGGATGCCCTCGCAAGGCTCAGGATTCATGAGGGCCAACGAGCCGGCAAGATACTCGCAGACACCGTGGCCGAAGCTAGCCGCGGAGGCGTTGTCGGGAGGCTTGTCGTCGCCGCCAGTAATTTCGACGGCTTCGAAGCTGCGAGCACGCGAGCCTCGGGCCGCCGTTGAGGAACGCGGCAACAGGTTCTTGACGTATCGCCCGATCCTCTTCGCGGAGCTGTCGGTGTTGACGAGGTCGGGGAAGAGCCAGCGAGTGCCGTCGTCCTCCTGGACTTCGAGGCGATTGAGGACCATGTTGTCGGCAAAGGACGTAAGAATGCAGCGTTCCTACCCGTTCCCCGCAATCCAGGCAGTGAGCTTGGTCTTCGAGACCTTGGACTGCGGCACCGTGATGAACCACGCGTCGAACTGGACGTCGAAGCGCCCCACGTTTCCTAGCGCCATCCACCTGGGCTCGCTCGATCGAGCCCCTGCCATCCAGAGGCCGTGGATCGTGTGGATGCGCCTGGCGGATTCCTGGCTGCCCTTCCGAGCGTAGGCCCGGACAATGCGGTCAATTGGCACGGGTATATAGCTGGAGCCGTGTGGTCCTCATCTTCGCCCGCCGCCATCGAGCGTTGAGACTTGATCCGCTGGATGTTGTGGCGTATACCACGATACCAGACGGCCCATTCCGAGCGCGAATCCGAGTTGAGACACACGAAGAAGTCCTTGACGTCCGCCGCCGCTCCCCGAACGTCGAACCTGGTCTTGGCGGCCCGGAGGACGATGCCCAAAACGTCGAGGATGCTCGTCGTTCCGAGGCTCGTTTCCTCGACGAGATAGAAGGCGAAGCGTTCCCAAAACCTGGGCGCCGCCAAGACCGCAACGTCCACATCGCGGAAGGGGCCCCGGGGCCGGTCGCCTTTGCCGTTGGCGAAAGCATTGAAGTGCCGAATCGCGTTCGTTCGAGCTCGGTCGCGGTCCCCAGACATTCCTGCGCTCCCGATGGTTCCGCTGGGAACCGCGGCGCCGCTCATGTTTTGTCGATCCGCGTATATAGACTACGTCCGTCGACTCACCCCGCGTTCGACTTGGTGACCTCCTCGACTTGGTCGTCCACGACTTGGTCGTGTCCTACGACTTGGGTCGTCGGACGTTTGGCTCGGCTTTGGCTCTGTCGCACGCATGTATGCCCACCCTACTTTGGTTTGAAAATCCGCGAACGTTGGGCTTCGCGACTCTTCCCCCGGTCCTTCCCCTCTGGTCTTTTGCCTGTAAGCAACCACTTCTAACGGACCGTCCGGAAACGTCCGCAAATGTAGACAGACAGAAAAACATCTGTCGATTAGTAGTAAGGACTAGTAAGGCCAAGTCCGTTTCCCCCCGGCCCTTTTCTCGGGGGGCAAGCCCCCCGTACACCCCGAGAATTGGGGGGCTCTGCCCCCCAAACCCCCCGCCGGGGGACACCCCCGGACCCCCCAGGGCCTCGAGGGCCGCCGTGTCTCGAGAGCCGAGCAAAAACGCCGTCCCACGCCGTGGAATTGAGTGTTTTCGGTTGTTGAAGATTTCTGGGTAACTTGACGCGAGCGGGGAGGCCTTCGCCGCAGTCGGCGATGGCCAGAGCGCGGCCACGGGCGGTCGTCGTGGGCGCGCGCGGGCGCGCGGCCGCTCGTCGGCGCGTCGGCGCGCGGCGCGCTCGTCGCGGTCGTCGCCGCGTTGTTCCTGGGCGTGGGTTGTGGGCCGGGCGTCGCGGTCCCCACGTTCGACGGCGCGCTGGCGCGATTCGCGGTGGTCCGCGGCATGGGTCGCGAGGCGAGCGTCGCGGTCCCCTCGCGGAAGTCCGCGGGCGCTCGCGTTCGTCGTCGGTCTTTCCGCGTTCGCGTCTCGGGCGGCGAGGCGTCGGTCGTAGAAGCCGAAGCGGAGGTCCTCGGGCCGGCCACTCGGAGGACGGCGCGCGAGCAGCGGCGACGAAGGCGAAATCGCGCTGGCAGACGCGTCGACCTCGATGATCGGCGGCGCGCCGCGCCGCGGAGTTTTTTTTCGGGTGCGTCGACGTCGACGTCTTTTCGATCCATAGCCGGCGCTCCTGCTGTAGGTCGCGAGGTTTGCGATGGCCAGAGCGCGGCGAGTCCCAGGACGTCGCGCGACCACCGTCGACCAAGCCGAAATCGCGGTCGCAGACGCGTCGAGCTCGTCTCGTTCGGTCGCGCGCGTTCTCGGTCACGCGCATTCTCGAGGACGTCCCGTCGGAAGAGCGAGTCGTGGCCGTGGAAGCGGGCTTTGACCGCAGACGCGAGCGCGGCAAGCCGTTCTCGATTTCGGTGGCCGGTCGCAGCGGCGACGAAGACGCCGGGCAGCATCGCGCGCGTACCGAAGAGTTCGCGCGGAATAAAGGCGAAATCGCGTCGCATTTTTGCGCGCGCCAGAACCCCGAAAGAACATCGAAAGAAAAACGCCGGCATGCCATGCCGGCGTCGAGGCTCGCGTCGCGTCCCTGGCTCGAGCGCGTCGTCCCGTTTGCCGGGCGAAGCCTCCATCGCCGTCGCACGCGTCAACCTTACTTCAAAAAAGATCGGCCGAGGGTTTGCATAGCTCGAGATACTCTCGATTTTTACGACTACAACCTTACCCTGATCGCTGACTGCGGTTGCGATGGAGGACGGTGCCTCACGAATCCTGAGCCTTGCGAGGGCATCCGCCCTCCCGGCGTAGGTTGGCACCTATTCGCCTCCCGGGCGGGCCGGTTGGCAGCCGGAACGTTCGCAGTGGGACGGGGTATGGTCTTCTTAACAAATACTACGGGTTTTCTTCTTCGAAATACTCTCGATTTTTACGACCACCAGCGTCCAATTTACTACTACGGGAATCGAACTCGAAACCAGGGACCTAGGCGCACTACGTATCCGAAAATCGTCTTCACCCACGCTCCCCAGGCTACTACTCTCAGCATTACAAATCGACCACCAGGATCCGAACTCGAGACGTACGTACCGCAATAACCCCAGATTCTCGCTCAAACTTCTTCGCTCTCGCTCTCTCTCGTACTACAAGGCTCTCTCCGCAGATGGCAAGAAGAAAACATTTTATAAATATTAATGCTTTTGGCTCATACATTTAGCAAAGAACAGAAAGTAGGCCGGAGGTGAAGCGTTTTGAAATGAATCGGCTTTACAAAACGCAGATTTTGTCGGCCCGTTTCGAGCATACATAGGCATTTGAACAGAAAGTATAGGTCCGTTGATGTTTCCTCACACACTGACTGACATTTCCCAATTAATTATTGTGGACGGTAATGTGCTGTCACACACTGACTGACATTTCTGGATTAATTATTGTGGACTAGTAAGGCCAAGTCGGGTTTTTTTCGGGCTTTTTCTCGGGGGGCAAGCCCCCCGAACCCCCCGGGAATTGGGGGGCTCTGCCCCCCAAACCCCCCGCCGGGGGACACCCCCGGACCCCCCACGGCCCCCCCAAGGCCCCCCGGGCCTCTGTTGGCGCGCACGGACGCGGGTGCCAACCAAAAACGCCGTCGCACGCCGTGGCAACGGTTTTTTTTCGTCATTTTCGGTTCTTGAACATGTTGAGATCCGTTATGAGGGTTTATGGTAGAGCGTGTGGCTTCTGCGGTAAGGCTTATGCGTGTGTTATTTTCGGCTTTGCGTGCCGCGACGCGGTGGACGTGGCCGCCGACCACACGCCCGTTTTATTCTCTTTCTTTGCCGTGGGATCCTGTTAGGAGACAACAGGCTCGGGGTGGAGGAGGCGGACTCCCCATTGGGGAGTTTTCGGCCTTGGGAATAAAGGGTGTAGTAGTCTTTTATTAATATCCATGGTGCGAGTTGGAGGAGGTAGACAGGGATGAGGCGGTGGAGAATGGAGCGCGCACCGTTGGAGTTGACAGGGCGTGGGTTTCGAAGGAGCACGACGGAGATTTATCCGTGTGGCCGACGGTGGCCGATGGTCTAGACGTAGATAGCGGACGTCCCGTCGCGGTCGACGGTCGAGCGGGGTTCGGGTCGAGGACGACCCGCGCGAAGAGCGAGGCGTGGCGGTGGATGCGGGCTCCGTTCCCTCGGCGATGGCCAGACCGCGGCCACGGGCGGTCGTCGTGGACGCGCGCGGGCGGCTCGTCGGCGCGTAGGCGCACCGGTCGCGGCGACGACGGGGCGTCTGTCGTAGAAGGCAAAGCGGAGGCGGCGAGTCCCAGGACGTCGCGCGACCACCGTCGACCAAGCCGAAATCGCGGTAGCAGACGCGTCGAGCGGCCGCGACTTTACGGCGAGCCGTTGTCGCCCGCGGGGGAGAGTCCGAGGCCGCGGTCGGGACGGCGGTGGCCGCTCGCAGCGGCGACGAAGACGCCGGCACGCATCGTATCGAAGCGCTGGCGCACGCGTCGAGCTCGACGCGCCGCGGAGTTTTTATTTCGGGTTGGTCGACTGGACGTCAACCCGCGGGCGAGTCCGAGTCCGCGGTCGCGACGGCGGTGGCCGCTCGCGGCGACGAAGCCGCCGGCACGCATCGTAACGAAGGTGAAACGGTGGTCGATCCACCGAGTCGACGGTCGCGTCTCGTTCGGTCGCGCGCGTTCTCGAGGACGGCCCGTCGGAAGAGCGAGTCGTGGCCGTGGAAGCGGGCTTTGACCGCAGACGCGTGCGCGGCAAGCCGTTGTCGATTTCGGTGGCCGGTCGCAGCGGCGACGAAGACGCCGGGCAGCATCGCGCGTACCGTCGCACGCGACAACCTTACTTCCAAAAAGATCGGCCGAGGGTTAAAACGCAGATTTTGTCGGCCCGTTTCGAGCATACATGCTCGTTCGAACAGAAAGTAGAGTTCCGTTCAAAAACGCAGATTTTGTCGGCCCGTTTCGAGCATACATAGGGAAAAGAACAGAAAGTAGAGGTCCGGTAATCTCTTGTCACACACAGACTCACGTTTCCCAATTAATTATTGTGGATACTACATGCTACAAGGCTCTCGCCGCAGATGGCAAGAAGAAAACATTTTATAAATATTAAGGCTTTTGGCTCATACATTTAGCAAAGAACAGAAAGTAGGCCGCGGGTGAAGCGTTTTGAAATGAATCGGCTTTACAAAACGCAGATTTTGTCGGCCCGTTTCGAGCATACATGCTGCTTTGAACAGAAAGTAGAGGTCCGTTAATCTGTTGTCACACACAGACTCACGTTTCCCAATTAATTATTGTGGACTAGTAAAGCCAAGTCGGGTTTTTTCCGGCCTTTTTCTCGGGGGGCAAGCCCCCCGAACCCCCCGGGAATTGGGGGGCTCTGCCCCCCAAACCCCCCGCCGGGGGACACCCCCGGACCCCCCATGGCCTCGACGGCCGCCGCGTCTCGGGAGCCGACCAAAAACACCGTCGCACGCCGTGGAAATTCTGTCTTTTCGGTTCTTGAAGATTTCCGCGTAATTTTTCGTTGTTGGTCTTGGGTTAGGGTGTGTACCGTTTTCGTTCCTTTCCGTTGCGCGAAGCGTTCTGGGGGTTAGCGTTATGCCTCTTTATTCTTGGCTTAGCGTTTTTTGGGGATGGACTATGTGGTGGCGGATGGCCGCTTTGTTGAATGGATTTTTTCATTATAGACAATAGGCGCCGGGGTGGCGGCGGGCGTAGTGAGAAGGAGGGTGTCGCGCATAATCCATAGATAGCGGACGCGCCGTCGCGGTCGACGGTCCAGAGGTTCTCGCGGCGAGGACGGCCGCAGCGGGAAGAGCGAGGGTGGTCTTCGATCCGTAGGCGCTCCAGCAGTAGGTCGCGAGGTTTGCGATGGCCAGAGCCCGGCCAGTCCCAGGACGTGGCGCGACCACCGTCGACCAAAGCGTAATCGCGATCGCGGACGCGTCGAGGTCGACGACGCCTCGACGAAGGCCGCGACTTTGCGGCGAGCCGATGTCGCCCGCGGGGGAGAGTCCGAGGCCGCGGTCGGGACGGCGGTGGCCGCTGGCAGCGGCGACGAAGACGCCGGCACGCATCGTATCGAAGCGCCGGGCCCGGCGGCGCGGCGCGCCGCCCGTCGAGCGCGCCGCCGAGTTTTTTTTCGGGTTTGTCGACTGGACGTCAACCCGCGGGCGAGTCCGAGTCCGCGGGCGAGTCCGAGTCCGCGGTCGCGACGGCGGTGGCCGCTCGCAGCGGCGACGAAGCCGGCGGCACGCATCGTATCGAAGGTGAAACGATGATCGATCCACCGAGTCGACGGTCGAGTCTCGTTCGCTCTCGCGCGTTCTCGAGGACGTCCCGTCGGAAGAGCGAGTCGTGGCCGTGGAAGCGGGCTTTGACCGCAGACGCGAGCGCGGCAAGCCGTTGTCGATTTCAGTGGCCGGTCGCAGCGGCGACGAAGACGCCGGGCAGCATCGCGCGTACCGAAGAGTTCGCGCGGAATAAAGGCGAAATCGCGTCGCATTTTTGCGCGCGCCAGAACCCCGAAAGAACATGGAACGAAAAACGCGGTGCCGGCGTCGAGGCTCGCGTCGCGTCCCTGGCTCGAGCGCGTCGTCCCGTTTGCCGGGCGAAGGCTCCATCGCCGTCGCACGCGTCAACCTTACTTCAAAAAAGATCGGCCGAAAGGGTTTTCTTCTTCGAAATACTCTCGATTTTTACGACTACAACCTTACCCTGATCGCTGACTGCGGGCGATGGAGGACGGTGCCTCACGAATCCTGAGCCTTGCGAGGGCATCCCGCCCTCCCGGCGTAGGTTGGCACCTATTCGCCTCCCGGGCGGGCCGGTTGGCAGCCGGAACGTTCGCAGTGGGACGGGGTATGGTCGCGGGGGCGAAACGTTGCGGGTTTTCTTCCTTCGAAATACTCTCGATTTTTACGACCACCAGCGTCCAATTTTACTACTACGGAATCGAACTCGGAACCAGGGTACCTAGGCGCACTACTTATCCGAAAATCGTCTTCACCCCGCTCCCCAGGCTTCGACTCTCAGCATTACAAATTGACCCAGGATCCGAACTCGAGACGTACGTACCGCAATAACCCCAGATTCTCGCTCAAACTTCTTCGCTTTCTCCGATACTACATGCTACAAGGCTCTCGCCGGAGATGGCAAGAAGAAAACATTTTATAAAGAGCAGCGCTTTTGGCGCATACATTGAGCAACGAACAGAAAGTAGGCGCGGGTGAAAGTTTTGACTTAAATGGCTTTACAAAACGCAGATTTGTCGCCCGTTTTTTTCGAGCATACATGGGAAACGAACCAGAAAGCAGAGTCCGGTAGGTAAGACTGACACATGTGTTTCACCCTCCCCCCAACTTACACACGTTCTCCCTACAATGATTATTTTTTTGTTACTAGAGGCCAAGTCGGGTTTTTTTTGGCCTTTTCTTTTCTTCCCCTTCGAGGGGCAAGCCCCCCGACCCCCCCGGGAATTGGGGGGCTCTGCCCCCCCAACCCCCCGCCGGGGACACCCCGGACCCCCCACCGCCTCGACGGCCCGCCGCGTCCCGGGAGCCGACGAAAACCGACGCGAACGCCGGGGCCGCCGCGTCTCGGGCCGACGAAAAACGCTGTGCACGCCTGGGAAATTCTGTCTTTTCGGTTCTTGAAGATTTCTTGGTAGTTTTTTCGTTCTTGGGTTAGGGTGTGTAACCGTTTTTTCTTTCTTTCCGTTGGCGCGAAGCGTTCTGGGGTTAGCCTTATGCCTGTTTATTTTCGGCTTTGCGTTTTTTGCGGATGGACTATGAGATGGACTATGAGATGGCGGATGGCCGCTTTGTTTAATGGAGTATTTCATTATAGACAATAGGCGCCGGGGTGGCGGCGGGCGTAGTGAAGAGGAGGGCGTCGCGCATAATCCATAGATAGCGGACGCGCCGTCGCGGTCGACGGTCCAGAGGTTCTCGCGGCGAGGACGGCCGCAGCGGGAAGAGCGGGCGTGGCCGCGGAAGCGGGCTTCGCCGTAGACGCGAGCGGGGGAGGTCTTCGTCTCCGTGGGCGATGGCCGATGGCCACGGGCGGTCGTGGTGGCGCGCGCGGGGGCGCGGCCGTTCGTCGGCGCGCGGGCGCGCGGCACCCTCGTAGAGTCCGAGGCCGCGGTCGCGAAGGCGGTGGCCGCTCGCAGCGGCGATGAAGACGCCGGCACGCATCGTATCGAAGCGGCGACGAACGCCGGCACGCATCGTATCGCGGGCGAGCCCGAGTCCGAGTCCGCGACGGCGGTGGCCGCTCGCAGCGGCGACGAAGACGCCGGCACGCATCGTATCGAAGCGCTGGCGCACGCGTCGAGCTCGACGCGCCGTCGAGTTTTTATTTCGGGTTGGTCGACTGGACGTCAACCCGCGGTCGCGACGGCGGCGACGAAGACGCGACAACGCATCGTATCGAAGCGCTGCCCGGCGGCGCGGTGCGCTGCCCGCGCCGCCCGTCGAGCGAGCCGCGGAGTTTTTTTTTCGGGTTGGTCGACTGGACGTCAACCCGCGGGCGAGTCCGAGTCCGCGGTCCGACGGCGGTGGCCGCTCGCGGCGACGAAGCCGCCGGCACGCATCGTAACGGAGGTTAACGGTGGTCGATCCACCGAGTCGACTTCGAGTCTCGTTTTCGCACAACGCGTTCTCGAGGACGGCCCCGTCGGAAGACGGAGTCGTAGCCGTGGAAGCGGGCTTTGACCGCAAAGAACATCGAACGAAAAATTCCGGCATGCCATGCGGCGTCGAGGCGGTCTTCGTCTTCTTCTCTCCGTCCGTCGATGGCATAGCGCGCCGCGGGCGGTCGTCGTGGCGCGCGCGGGCGGCGGCCGGGTCGTCGCGCGCGCGCGCGCGCACGCTCGTCGCCGGTCGTCGCCGCTTTTTTCGTGGTCTTCGATCCGTAGCGGGGGAGTCCGAGGCCGGGGTCCGGGGGGGGGGGGGGCGGGCCGCGACGGGGTGGCCGCTGGCAGCGGCGAACGAGACGCCGGCACGCGCCACGTATCGAAGCGCCGGGCCCCTGGCGGCGCGGAGCGCCGCCCGTCGAGCGAGCCCGCCGAGTTTTGTTTGCGGTGTTTTTCGACTGGACGTCAACCCGGGCGAGTCCGATACCGCGGTCGCCGACGTCCGAAGTGCCGCTCGTGCAGCGGCGACGAGCCGGCGGCACCGCATCGTATCGAAGTGAAAACCGATTGTTTCGATCCACCGAGTCACGGTGAGTCCTCCGTTCGTCGGAAGATCGGTCGAGGCCCCGTGGAAGCGGGCTTTGACGCAGACCTCGACCGCGCGGCAGCCCCCGTTTGTCGATTCGGTGGCCGTTCGCAGCGGCTCGACGAAGACGCCGGCAGCATCGCCGCGCTACCGAAGAGTTCGCGGCGGAATAAAGGCGAAAAATCGCGTCGCATTTTTGCGCGCGCCAGAAACCCCGAAGAACCCCGTAAGATTAAGAAAGATCCCGATGCCCGGCGTCCCGAGTGCCTCGCGTCCGCGTCCCTGGCTCGAGCGCGTCGTCCCGTTTGCCGGCGCAGGGCTCCATCGCCGGTCGCACGCGTCAACCTTACTTCCCAAAAAAAAGATCGGCCCCGAGGTTTGCATAGCTCCGAGATGCTTCTCGATTTTTACGAACACCAACCTTACCCTGAATCACTGACTGCGGTTGCGAGGAATGACGGTGCCTGACGAACCTGAGGCCTTGGGGATGCATCCCCCCCCCCTCCCCGGCGTAGGTTTGTCACCTATCGCCTCCCGGGCGGGCGGTAGCAGCCGGACTGTGGTCGCAGCCGGACGGGGTCAGGGTCTTCAACGAATACTAACGGGTTTTCTTCTTCGAAAAATACTCTCGATTTGTTCGACCACCAGTGTCCAATTTACTACGACGGTAATGAACTCGAAACAGGGACCCTAGGCACTACCCGTATTCGCGCGCGAAACCAGGACCTAGGCGCACTACCTTATCGCTCGTCCTTCGCCCACACCTCCCCAGGCTACTACTGCTCTAGCATTGCGAATCGACCACCAGATCCGAACTCGAACGTACGTTACGGCAATACCCGCAATTCTCGCTCAAACTTATACGCTTTTCTGGCGATAACAACATGCTTAAATCCTCGCTCCCGCAGATGGCAGAAGACAACAACCTGTTTATAACATTAAGGCTTTCCGGCTCATACATTAGCAAAGAACA
>JAQMWT010000216.1:0-77139 GCA_029834535.1 Chrysophaeum taylorii
CGGGACGTGGTGCCGTGCACATGGTCGCAACGAAGGTGGAGCGATGCTCGGCCTCTGGCAACGGCGGAGCCGTATACGGGTACCACGGGTCGATTGCTCTCGCCGAGGGCACGTCTTTGGCGCGCAACGAGGCCGTCGAGGGCGGGGCGGTCTACTTGAACGGAGGAAGCTTGGACCTGGACGATGTCTCGCTGTTCGCGAACATCGCATCGAGTAGCGGCGCTGGTATTTTTAACGGCGGCGGAACCGTTTCGATGGCACGAAGCGCGCTTTCGTCAAATGCGGCCGCGCGCGATGGAGGAGCATACTTGCAGACAGGTGGAGGCGTGGGGAGCATCGAGACGACCGTGTTCGCGCGAAATAGCGCGATCGGCGCGGGGGGCGCTCGCAATCGACCACGGGAGCATCGTATTCGGCAAAGGCGACTCGGTCGCGAGAAACAACACGGCCAAATTCGGAGGGGTCGCATCCTTGGAGTCGGTGCATTTTGACGTCAACGGAAGTCGTCGTCGCTCATAACAACGCCGTGGCTGGAGGCGCGTTTTACCTCGCTGGCGCCACGAGCGTGCGGTGCGGAGACGCGACGATGATGATAACGGCTGAAAGAAACATGGCGCTCCTGGGCTCGGTGGTGTATTTGGCGGTGAAGGCCATCGCCATACTCAGCGGCCTACGTTTTGATTCAAACACTGCGACTGTTGCAGTAGTGTATGGCGCGGCCGCGTCTTCGGCGACGATATCCCGCGTCGCGTCGACCGAGAATCGAGGCCATCACTCGGGCAGCCTGGCGTCGTTCCATGAAGCCTCGACGCTTGTTGCAGAGCACCTCGTGAGCCGTGGTGACTCGTGTCGCGAAGATGCCGTGCTCTTCAGTTACGCTGCTGCGGTGCTCGAGCTACGCGACGTCATCATACGCGACGCAACTCTCGGCGCGGGGGCGGGCGTGACCGTGGCTTACACCACCAGCGTAGTCCTTGATGCCGTGCGAATCCAGCCGTTGTGGTGGCCGTGCACGCCCCAGCGCTCGACGCGACGGACGTTGATGCCTTGAACGTCTCGAACGCTACGTTCGTCGAAAATAGGGGCAATATCGGCGCCGTTCGGGTCGTTAACGTCCGTCGAGCGGTGTTCAACAGCACGTTGATCGCGCGGAACCGCGGCGCGACCACCGGTGGCTTCTCGGCGACGGAAAGTAGCGTCGACATCGTTGCGACGCGTCTCGTCGACAACGTCGGCGACCTCGACGGCGGCGGAGCAGCGTTCGACGCGTGCGACGTCGCTTTCGCCGACGTAGTAGAAATCTCGCGCAATGCGGCGACCCGCGACGCGGGCGGCATTCATCTCTCGAACGCACAGCTGAGCTCGTCAACAACGTCCGTGGTGATGATTGCGAAGAATCGCGCTGGACGCGACGGTGGTGGTGCCTACGCCGCTCGCTCGAGTTTGATGGGCGCTTTAAACGTATCGGACAACATTTGCGGCCGCAATGGAGGAGGTTTCGCGCTCGTCGACGACACTACCGTGGAGGGTACTTTCGACGTCGTCAGGAACCGCGCACCGTTCGGCGGTGGCGGCCTCGCGTACTATGACCACCTCACCACGCGAGAACCGGTGCTATTTTTGGAAAGAAAATTCAACGACGACGGCAAGGACGTAACGCAAAGAAATAATTCAGCGCTCTACGGCGACGTCCTCGCGTCGGGTGTCGCCTCGCTCGCGATGGAGACCATTCATGCCGCCAGCGGCGTCCGTGTCGGCGACCGGAGAGAAGTTATCCGCGCCGTGGATGCCTTCGGCCAAGTTTGCGCCACCGTCGGCGAAACGTCGTGGTTAGATCTGACGAGCACCGACGCCATGCTTAGCGGGGGCATTCACGCATATTTTCAGCGAGGCGAGGCGGCGATTGCGCCCGAGTTTACCGTCACAAAAGCTCCGGGGCACTCGGTGAAGCTTCAAGTACGGGCCCGGTTCGAAGACGGGTCTTCGATTAACACGACGAGCGATGTGATCTTGCGGTCCTGCGTGTCCGGCGAGATCACCGAGGCTGAAAAGTGTGAGGAGCTTACAGCGTTCATGATGATGCTTTCACATTTATTTCTGTCTGTTCTGTAACCTGCTTTCGTTTTTTTTTTGCAACCGCTCCTACTCTTCTCGACGCGACGCGGGAGTTAAAAAAAGCTGCGGCGCTCTTCTTATTTCGCGCGTGTGACTGACTCCTGTGTGATAAGATGATAAGGCGATGCGAAAGTGCCCCATAACCTCATCCTCCTCCTCGTCGAGCTTTTTTTCTTAGGTCTGTTGTGCGCCGAGCCTGACGTCGTAAGCATCGACCCGTCAGCATCAGCCTGCGAAACTTGCCCGCGGGACGCGGCTTGTCCTTCGGACGGCTTCACCATCACCACCGATGAGGGATTCTACCGGAGCACAGCCATCTCAACAAATATCCGACGCTGCCGATACGCCCGATTCTGTAGGGGCGGCGCCAACCCGGCCGCGCAATGCTCCCGAAGTCATACGGGCCCGCTCTGCGCAATATGCCGCAGTCGGCACGTGATCAACCGCCAGAACGGCAAATGCCAACGATGCTGGGCCGCCGATGAACGACGACAATTAACGTCCACGCTTATTTCTCTTTTTGGAAGTCTCGCCGCCATTATCGTCAGCTACTACGTGATTGTTCCGCGATACTTCCCGAAGCTGCACGCGCGAAACAAGAACCGACGATGTTTTAAAGCCATGTTCGCACATCACAAGACCACCAAGCTCAAGGTCCTTATTGTCTTCTGGCAGATCGTCAGTGTTGACTACGCGAGCTGGTACTTCATCGACTTTCCCGCAAACTTCGATTACGTCATCAGCTATCTTGGGGCTCCCTTCGCCTTGGACACCTACCTCACGTTCGCTGCGTATTGCATCCGCACGAACCATTTCGATATTCTCAAAACCGTGACCATCATTCCCCTCGCCTTCACTGGTGCGTGCGTCGCTGTATGCTCGCTCATGTTCTATTTGCCGTCGCTGTTCACGGACGAGACGTACAACTCAATCAGACGCAACCTGACGTTCGTCACCTTGGTCCTCACCTACCTCATCTACCCCGCTTCGAGCAACGTGATCCTAACGACCTTCCAATGCGATGAAGATTTCAAAGCACGTCAGGGCGAGCCGGGAGACTCGCCTTATCTCGACGAAATTCTTCTTCGAGTCGATTATACGATTAATTGCAAATCTCGAGCGTACGAGGGCCACTACGTCTACGCCAGCATCTTCGTCTTCATCATCCCTCTGGGATGTCCGCTCGCGTACTTCGCCCTTCTCTACACCAAACGACACCGTCTCAATCCCCCGTGCACCAAGGAACTCGCGGTTGCAATCCTCCGTCGCTGCGCGCCCTGCTCGCAACAAAGCGTTCGAAAGGTACGCGGATTCTCCTCGAAAGATTTGTACGCAGAGCCCTCGACCTCTGACGACGACGACGACAACAACAACAACAAAAAAAGCGAGAAATCGATCACCAATTTGGAGTCGCAAGCCGCGCGCTACCTCAAAATGCGACGAGCCTTCGATTCTTCGCCAGCCCTCGCCGCGGTCGCCGGCGATGCGTTACGCCGCCTCGAGGACGACCTCGTTCGAGCGCACAACGAGCAAGACTCCCGATGCGTTCATTACCAATTCCTTTTCGTCGATTATCGAAAAGACCGCTGGTTCTGGGAGCCTATCGAATGCCTCCGACGACTGTTACTCACCGCCCTCATACCCGCCATACTGAATAGACGCGACGACGACATCGGAGGCCTCTACGTAACACTTCTCACTTCAGCGGCCTTCGCCGCAGCCTACGCCCTTCAGCGTCCTTTCGCGAAAAGCGACGTGAATGCCTTCGCCATCATGTTGCAGGCCACGCTATCCCTTATCATCTTCGTATCGATGGTGCTCTACGCCGAAGAGAATCTCGATTCGGCGCGCCAAGCGGGATGGAACCCGAAGGTTCTTGGAATTACTTTGATTCTTCTCACGTGTGCCTTGGGCCCGCTCGCCATACTCTTCACCATCAATCGCGAGGTAGACATCCCAAGTCTGCGGGCATTGTGCTTCAAGATGTTTAGCGCGATGCCGCAAACGGCACCGTTGGCGTTGTTGCCGTCGCCCCTCGCAAAGGGAGAGCACGTAGAAAACGTGGTCTTCCCGTCGTCGTCGTCGTCTGCTGCCGCCGCGAAGGAAATCAACACTAAAGAACCGAAAGAAATCACCACAGGCGCGGTTTGCCAAACAAGCAACGACGACCACGACGTCAGCAGTGGCGATGACGACACCAGCGAAGACGACGAATATGTCGAAACGTGTTGTGGCAACGACAGCACTCATCGCGGCGGCTTGGAGTTTGTCACCGTGAGTGCCGAAGGAGAGGACGACGACGATGGCGACTTGAACGAACAGAATACTATCGTGCAGCAACTAGAGCTCTGATAGACGCTCGACCGTGGATTTTTTTTTAGGGGTTGGTCAGTCACTCTCTGCGATTGTCTCACCGTTGAGACTGAATCCTATGGCTCGAATAATTAAGACGCTGCGTTCGCCTCGGCATATTACATTAAGCTTCGACTGACTTTTTTTTCTGCCTTTTGGTGGTTTGCCGAGATACCACACATGGTTTTATTACACGACCGTGAGAGGTGCTTGCTTGCTATAAACTTTTTCGGCGGTTCCAGTAATAAATTATCAATATAGGAGGACGGAAGCGTAGAGACTCGCAGCATTTTTGATAATATAATAAGATCCCGGAACGAAACAAAAAAGTTTCAGTTCAAGTTCAACAAATACTTCACATTCGTTGCGTGCCTGCGTGCCCACTAGGCCACGTCACCTCTGTCGTTTTGCGAGACGATGTGACGTGTCCTCCGTCGACGACGACACGTCTTTTAGTTTCGCCCGCGCCTGAGTTGCGAAAGACCAGCCAGCAAAAAGCTCTCGAGAGCTAGCTCTCAGACGTCGAAAAGCCATACGGACCACGACCACCATCTGGATGAGATAGATACCGTCTTCAACGCCGCAGCTTGGTGGTGGTCGCCGCCGTCAAGTGTCTCTGTGGAACAAGCCCGTCGAAACCGTGAAGGGCGACAAAAAAAAAAGACACCAGACGTAACTGCAACGATGGGTGAATCGGTTGGATGCGAAAGAGATTAAGCGCTGCGCACCCGCAGGATCAGCAGCACCTACAAGTGAGAAAATTCATGCACTGGTCTTGGTGACTTTCGCGTGTAGGACACCGACCACTTCGACATCGAAATAGCGAATCGACTCGCAGTGGGATCTCGAATTTTGACAGCATCGCCTCGTCAAGATCGCCAGCTAGTCGGTTTAGAACATCGACCAGGTTGCGTGCGCCGGGGCAAAACGTTGCGCGCCGCCAGGCCCGAAAAGAATCGCATGCACCATAGCTCGTACTCAGCCTCGACGAGATGATTGGTCCTATATAGTATGCCCGCGGGCTTTTATGACTCGAGACTACCTATATGAGGACGCGCTGCTGTTCAAAGACGACGACCGTGCACCCGCAGAAGCGCCTCAAAACAGCGTTAATCGCCAGCTTGCTCTACGTTGGTCTCATGAGAAGTGCCGCGCTGTCTGCACCTGGTGTACCTATGTTGGCCATATGATGGGAAGACCCCCCGCAGCCACCGCCTAGTTCAATTTCCTAATGTAACAACAAAAATAATTGTACTACCCAAAGGTTTCGACGACGGTTGAATTGAATGGTGCAAGCGCCGAAACTGCTGCCGGGATGGGTTGTTCTTATTACGCGCGCATCGCGTCGGTCGTCGGCGTCGTGGAGGGTGCTTTGAGTTATCGGAATTACGCCGTCGGGGCCATTCCGGAGTACTCGTCCCCGGAAGCCGTGCGCGAGCTGTTGCGGACTGCGAATCTGTCAGCAAGTGCTGACTGCGTGGGCCTCGGCCCCGCGTCGGCGGGTATCCCCGGAACGACGATGCGAGCGTTGGGGAATTTCACGAAGACGCTCCAGCGTACGAATGAGCTGGCGTCACTGGTGGAGCGCGCTCGGAGTCTCGACCCAAGAATTCCGTGGCGCGCTCTCGCGCTGTACCACCGCGGAATGCTCGGATACGCGCGGCCAAACTGGGCCGAGGAGCGATGGGACGACCGGGTCGCGGGCCCGCTCCGCGACCCAAAGTATTTTCGAGATCTAGCGAGTCGGATAAAAATTGAGCCCGGGGCGGTCTTCGTCGACGCCGGCTGCGGGTGGGGTCGCGTCGGCCTCCACCTCGTAGAGCTTCTCGACGCCGACAAGTACCACGGCATCGACATCGACGAGTTTGAGCTCCGGGCATTCATTCAGCTCGAGCTCGGCATCGAGCGCCCGGATCTCCTTGCCAAGCGGCCGCGATTTCTGCGGACGCCGTCCTTCGATTTCGAGACGGCGTTGGACGGTAAGCGGGCAGACGTCGTCGTATTCTACCACGTCCTTAAGACCAACCTCCCGAAACCACTCGTAAGAAAGGCGATGTGTCACGCCGCGAGCGTTCTCAAACCCGGAGGGAAGATGCTGGTGGCACAAAACGGCTGCGGTGACGCGAGTCGCTTTGCCGAATCGACGGGTGCCTTCGAGCACGAGCATACCTGGTACCTGCACAACAACACGGTATCCCAACCGTCGAACGAGGCGTCGACTCCTCGAGGCCGCGTGCTCAAGCGTCTCGCGCCCAACGAAAAGAAAGAGTGGACGACGACCAAGGTTGCTTCGTCGTCGTCCTCATCGGACGCGAAGGGGAAACCGCGACAGACGCCCGTTGGAATGACCGCCGCGGCGGCGGCGTCAAAGGCGTCGTCGCGCGTCGCGGCCACGTCGTCGCAATCCGCGATGCCGAAGCAAGCTGCAAAACAGATTGTGGCGGCAGGTGCCACCGCAAAGCAGGGCGCGGCGAAGGACAAGGACGCTGCCAAGAACGAGAAGCCGCTCGCCACTACGACGAAGAAGGAAAAAATCACGCCGGAGGAACCGTCCAAGTCGTCGGCGCCTCCCGCGCACCACAAGTATCAGGCTGATTGCGTGTGGCGACGCACCAGCGTGGCCGCGCCCAAGTGCAGTTGACGACACTCCCCCCCTTTCCTTCCTTCCTTCCTTCCAGGCGGTGGTGGTGGCGGTGGTATAGCAAATGATCCTGGCCGCGCGGTCTTGGTGTCAGACGAAACTGGAGTCAGGTCGTCTGGAGCGGCTGGAGGAGGTCTTTCGGGCGTGGGCAACGATGCGCTGGACGGCGGCGTCGGCGGTTCCGACAAAGGAGTCGACAATTTGGAGGGGGGAATTCTCCGAGAATTTCCGGAGCTCGGGCGCCAGGGATTGCTTGGTCTGGTCGCCGGTGACGAGGAGAACCATGGGAAGCTTTTTGCAGGCCGCGAGGCGGGCGCGCCAGCGGTCTGCGAGCGGCCAGCAGTCCGGTCGGGAAGAGTCTGCGACGACTATCGCCGCGTCCGCGTGGAGTAAATACTCGTCGAAGTCCGAGGACATGCGCGGGGCGTCGAGATCTCGCGGCGGGACCTCGTTGAAGATGACGCGCGCTCCATCGACGGCGGCGACGTGGGACGAGACCGAGGAGGCGGCCGACTGGCGCAGGCGACGGGGCCCGCTCGGAGGACGCACGACTTCCATCTTGCGCTCCATGCTCCCCACGACGACGAGCCGCACGATGCGTCCCCGCGACCTTTCGGCCGTCGATGACATCTCGACGTCCTTCCGCACGGCGTCGAGGCAACAACAACAACTACAGAGGCGAGGAGGCATGTGGATGCAAGTTAGGGCCCTAATCGACGAACGGCCCGCAACGGACGTTTTTTTTTTCCCAATGATGCTGCTGATGTCATTATTATTAACGCCAGCAGTTCTCCTCAAACTCCTCCTCCTCGACGCGGTCGTCGCCGCCGCAGACCACAAGGCGTGCGCGCCTCGGCGCGCCAAGTACGCCCAGGTCGGGTCGTGCGCCGTCGTCTCCTCGAGCGGGAGCTTGCTGGGGGCCAAGCAGGGCGCTGCCATCGACGCGCACGACGCCGTCATCAGGTTCAACGATGCCCCGACGCTCGGGTTCGAGGATTTCGTCGGCCGCCGCACCACCTTTCGGTACGTCAATCACGTCTGCACATCGAGCCTCGCGCGAAACCGAACGGGCTCGTTGTGTCGGCTCGTGCTGAGCGAACGCGCCGACCCGTCGACCTTTCTGACCGTCTATCCGAGCGCGCTGGGGCGGACCAGCCTCTGCTACCGGTTTCTCGCCGTCCACAGGGCCATCGACATCTCGGATTACCAGGCCTACGAGAAGGCGGCGTGCCCGCGCGGAACGCACCACGTCGTCTTGAGCGGCACGCGCGGCGTCCTCGCCGCGCTCTTCATGTGCCACGCCGTCACGCTCTTCGGGTTTAACGCGTCCCACAACGCGCGGTACCCCTACCACTACTACGACCGGAACCGGGGCAACAAAAAGCACGACGTCAGATGCGACGACCTATATATCGCTCGTCTCGCGCGTCGCAACCCGACGAGGCTCCGCTACAACCGCAAGCCCGACAAAAGACACAAAACGCACCACCTGATCGGGGCCGTCAAAGACGCCTTCAACATCGCCGGCCTCCCAAACAAGGCCAACCGCACGAAGGGCGGCCGCGTCGTCGTCGAGAAGACCCGCGTCGTGCGCCATCGAAAAAAAATGGTCGTCGTTCGCAAACCCAAGCACGTGGCCTAGAATCATGCGTCGTCCCCTGAGGTGGAGGTGTAGGCAACGAGGGCAGACGCGGGGGGCTCTTTGTGGCGTCGCTTGACGACGAGCGCGGCCGCGTCGTCGCCGGGTCTTTTGCTGCGGTCGGGGACCACTCTGACGTGGTCCGCAGAGACCTCGTCTCGGAGCTGCTGCTGGTCTCGTTTGAAGGCAGCCACGTCGTCCTCGTCGATCTCCTCCTCGCGCGACGTCAGCGTCGCGTCTCTCTCCAGCCGCGCTCGCCGCTGGTTAACCGCCTTTATCTCGTCCAACGCGTCCAGAATGTCCATCTCCATCTTCGAATCCAAGGTGCGGCTCTCGAGCGCCGCCATGGCGTTTCCCTCCTCCTCCTCCTCCTTCTCGCACTCCTCGCCCTTTTTCCAGATCTCGAAATTACGCGTCGCGCCGCTCTCGCACACGTAGTCGTTGTTCTGCGGATCCGTCTTAAACGCGATCTCGTTCGAACACACGCTGCACTTTATGTAAAAACGGTACTTCCGGACACCCAAATAATCGTCGCCCATCACGTCCTCCTTCCGAGAATTGAACTTCTTCCCGCGGTACATAAATTCACCGCATTTGTTGCATTGCAGTGAAAACGGAATCATCATCCGAACCTCTACCTGCTTGTACGGGTCCCACTTCCGCTTCGGCACCAGCAAAGGGTCGAAGTCGGGCGGAAAGTACCGGTTAAGCACCTTCCGCTCACCCATAATGATAATACCTTTTAAATACCAAGGATCGACGCCTCTGGGAGTTGAAGAAGGGGAAGCAATAAGGGACGAACTAACTAACCAACGAACTTCAGACAGAAGACATCTTCTTCTGGGAGCCAGGACCGGCAGGAGCAGGTACGGAATCACAGAGAAAATTCACGCACTTGGGGCAGAGGGACGAGGAAGGACTTGTTGATTGTGGACCGCCACTGCGCGCGTTCTTGTGCGAGGTCGTGCAAAAGCGTCGCAGGTCGCGGACGTATTGGTCCACGAACAATCGACCTGTCCGTCGCGTTCTGCCCAACCGAGCGAACCCCATCCCAGCGCGGACTTTCCGGGTGGTGCTAACCGGCCAGCCCGGGAGGCGCGCAGGCACCGTCTCACTCCGGGACGGCCGGGGCCGCCGCTGGGAGCAAGCGTGTTAGGCGCCGTCCTCCATCGCAACCAACGGTTAGCGATCGCAGGGTTAGGGACAGACATCAGATTCTACATCCCCAGAGATGCGGCGGTTTCGTGGGCCGCAGGCTTCGCTCCCACGATAATTGGGACCCGAGGAGAGGAGCGGAGAGGAGCAGAGCGGAGCGGAACTGAGGTCCACTGCGCGCTCTGCGCACTATGTAAGAACACCCACACCATAGGCAGCAGCAGCAGCAGCAGCAGCCTTCGATGTTGTGGTGATTTTACAGAGACCCTCCCTCCCCGCGTTAGAATGTCAATTTTGAGAGAACAGTGTCTCGATTGACTCCGTTTCACTTTGACTCGCAGCACTCGAAGTGCCAGAGGGCCCGTAGAATATCTCGTTCTCGGCGAAGGCGACTTGCGATACCGCAGAGGCGAGCCTGGGGGCATAGGAAGAGAGAGTGGCGGCTGGGCATGCCCGCGGGGACACCGGCTCTCGCGTGACCGTTATGGTCTGCGCCGGCTGTACAGCGGTGGTGGCGATCTGCTGAGGAACGGTGGTGACGATCTGAAAGGTGGGATTGGTCGGTATTGGTGGCGTCTCGGGTGATGGTGGCTTGTAGTTCCTCTTCGCCTCGTCGGCCTCCTGCTCGGTGAAGAAGATGGTTAGGTACGGATCGAAGAGGCGGTTTTTGTAAGCCTCGATCCAGGCGCTCGTCCGCCCTCTGGTCGGGGCGACCTTCACAAAGACACTCAGCACAATGCCTTGGTTCGTGCAGTGAATGAGGTCCTTCTTGCTGGCTTCAACAACATTCTCGTACCAGGTCTGCGCGTTCCGTTCAACCGCCTTTGTCCGCGATACGCAGACGTTCGCATTCGCGGTCTGCCCGCCAAAGGTACCCCCGAAAGTCGACTGCTCCGACTCCGACACTCGCCACTCGCCGCGATAGGCTTCTACTTTGATCGCGCTCCGCGCGAGGTTCTGCATCATGACGTGTGGTTTGAGGGAAGTCCATCCAGCCAAAACTTCCGCCTTGATGCCGATGTGATGCAGCACCGCGTCGACATCATCGAGAGCCCTGATAATTCGCTCATTCTTCTCTCGGACGGTGCCAGCGCCCTCGCCCGCGGAAGCAAGAATTGTATCGATCGTGCGCATAACGAAGAATGAGTTGCTCCGCACGATGCCAAAGAAGATGGCGCGCGCCTCGAATAAGTCGTTCAGGACATCCGCGTCGATGAGCGTCGAGTGTTCAATCAGACGCTCGCGGACGCTGTTGACGGCGTTTCGCGCATACTGGTGGTATCTTTGCCGCTTGTGGAAGTTACGGCAGAGTCTACGATCCACCGCGACGAGAAACGGCAAGCACGGATCCGCTTTTGTCAAGTACTCGGGCATCCTTCGCCTTCACTCCGAATATGACGAGTCCGGAATCGCGAATTGTTGTTGTTGTAGTAATAACTGTCGTCGATGGTTAATCCATTTTTGCTACAACCACAGGATCCTACAACCGGGTGACGTATCTCGAGCAATGTTCCGGAACGGCATAAAGCTTTACAACCCGCACACCTACTGAATGAAAACTCTACGCCACATAACTAACTCAACGAGGCGTGCCCCTAACCGGCCAAACTCTCCTTCATTATCAATTTCGCGGCCGCACACGCTGTAAGGGCAGCAGCGGATCGGTTTTGCCCGCAACGAGCTTGCGTTGGAACGGAGGATCACGAACACTTCGCTGTTCGAGTTATTCGATTCGCCCGAAGATTTACACCTCTGGGCAGTGAGTATCGAGATACTGTCGTAGTGTTGTAGAGTCATTATTAGCCGCGAGACCGACCTTGCTCCAAGCGGCATCTCGCGACCTGAAGCATTGTTTCACACACGAGTCCAAATTGGCGGCCGGGACGTGGACGGTCACGCACGCCGCTTTCACGCCCGATACAGAGCCGGAAGGTCCACGAACTTCTCTTAGACCTTGAGTCGAAAGTCATCCAATCCGTCATCGAACAATTTCCGCCGGATCTCCGAGACCAGTCCGGTGATATATCTGGCGTGTTGCGGCGCGGTGGGGCCGAGGACCTCTCCCAGGTCGAACGCGACGCACTCGAGGCCTCTTCGGCCGGAAGCAAGTGTACCGCCACCCCTAGTTCCAACGAGGAAACGAGCTTGAGGTCGAGACCGTGAGACAGAACCGGCCGACGAGAAATCAAGAGATGACTCTAGCGCGCCACACGGATACGAGTTACAACGTCGGAGCGGGCTTGCAGCGAGTGATGCTCTCGCCGGAAACGCGAATCCTGCGCATCCTGGCCGTGAGCCAACGAGTAACCTAGGTCCGCGTTGGCGAACGGCAGCTGCTGGACGACGATATCGCTGCCGTCGCGGAACTCCCAATATTCCCAGCGGGCTTCAAACCAGTATCTCGGCGAAGTGCGTCGCCGGACCGCCATATTCTGAAAAGTCCGAGTTCGTCGTTCGAGGATTCCACGAACTGGCGGCAGAGGACAACAGTATCCAACCAAACATTCCCAAGTCTCAGCAACTCGCAGACAAAAAGCGTCGTCTATCCTTAATAAAGAACGGTACGATCGCGAAAGAGACGAGCGGGCGCCGGCCGACGCGGCTGCGGTGCTGCAAATACGGCGAAGAAAAACGCGTAGTGCAAGGCCGCGACTCGAAGCAAAATTTGTCTCTTTCGGGTAGAGAGCGGCGACGGTGCTCTTGCCAAGCGAGCGAAGGTAACCAACCACCTTGCGGTCATTTTGCCTGCGTATGATGGCAGGCTACCCGCAAGCACAGACGCACCTGCGCCTCGGCAGGGTAGCCTGCAATCGCAGGCTACTACAGCCTAGCGCTTCCGCCACAGAAGAGTTCCGCATTTCCTGGTCAACTGCGACCGCCGATGCTCTGCAGTCGCTTTACATCTGCGCCTGCTTTGTGTCCGCACCACCAAAAGCGATTTGCAATTGCATTGGGTTCGCAACTGCGGCACTTTAGAATCTGCATTCTTTTGCAATCGTAGGCACAGAATTCATGTTCTTCTTTCTCCACAAACGACGACGACCTAAGAAAGCACGTAAGAGGTTCGAAAAACTTTTGAACGTCGTTTTTTACGTTGTTGGAAAAGCAAGCAAGGGCGCATTCGCCGCTCCAGACCTTGCTGCTGGACGTTATCACTCTGCTCGCGGCCCCTCCTCGTTGAGGCCTCTTGTCCGACGAGACACCTTCAACAACGAAAAGTTCTATCCGTGTCAAAATACTACTGATTTAGAATGATAATGTTTCTGAAACCGCCGCAGTTGTAAGACGGCGAGCGTGGGAGCCTCACACACACCATTCGCGATCTTCGGACCACGACCGCGGGCTACTGCGACCGCGCGTCTATCGCAGCCTCGAGTCGCTAGCATGGGCTGGCTATCTGCACCTGCCGATCACCTGCACCCGTTGGTTTTATGCAACAGCATGCTACCCGCAACCGCATTTTACCCGGCTGCAGATCCTCGCAGTCACGGCCGAATGCGCAGGTTAGTAGCGGTTGAAAACCGCAACCATGAGCTAGCTGCCTTAGGCGAAGGACGCGCACCTCACTTCCACGACTAGAAGTTAGGAATCATCGCGCGTTGCGATTAGAAGGCGACCGATTGCGAGGGCACGCAGCGCAAAACCGCGACTGGAAGCGAAGCATCGTGCGCTAGTAGCGAGAGTGATGAAAACAGTAGCCAGGACCAAAAATGCCGACGTCGCAGCAGCAGCAGCAACATGGGACGCGCATGGCAAGGCAAAAACACGAGCGTCTGCGGTGGTTGGTGGAGCGGGGGGTGCGGCAAATATGAGCGTAATAGTAGCAGAATTAGCATCAGCAACACACCCGTCCGTCGCCAGTCTATGCGCTGCGCTACAACAGATGCCAGAGTAAGACGTAAAAAGAGTTACGATAGAAGACGGCAAGGAGCAAGGAGGAGGCGAAAGCGGAGGCAGGAGAAGAATGGAGATGAAAAGATGCAAGCTTTAGAAGCGGCAAAATGGTAGCTCACGAAGATCACAGATGTCGGCGAACGAGCAGGAGAAAAGGATGCCGACACGCTGGTAATACTACGCTATGCAGCGGTCGTAGCGCGATGCCAGACAGACACCCCATTTAAACTGGTGGCCAAATACGCAAGATAGGCTGCCAAAAAAAAAACCGCGAGAACTACAAATTAATATTAATCACGTGACGTTCTACGGCAAAATCCTAGAAGGACTATAATAATCTCCGCCGGTAACCGACCGCGTGCGAAGTTATGAACTTGGGCAAATGGGATGATAGACGAACGACGTGCCCGCAAAAAAAGTCGAGCACGAGGGAGGTCTTGTGAACAGAGAGGGTGGCAAAGGGACCAGTTCCGCAAGCAAAAGAGATTTCGCGTCAAAACATAATATCTTGAAGCGACAGGGTCGACGATAGTGACGAGATTGTCATAAAGAACGACAAACCCGCAGGCAGCAGAACAAACCTCTGGGGTGCCTTTTTGCGCCATGTGTAAGAAAGAGCTCGTAATATTACGGGCCTCGGCAGCAGCTCATTATTATTATTATTCGACTACAAACACTCTCACCAATAAGAGGCGGAGGTGGAGGGCAGGTTCATCATGCTGGGGCACGTGTGGTCGCATTTCTGTTCGGCCGTTGCGCGTATCTGGTCGCTCCAGTAGCTGCACTGGTGGTCGAAGGAGGGTTCGGTGCAATCTATGCTCTGAGCATAGTATCCATCGGCCTGGACGAACGACGCAGGTGGTGTTGCCGGTGCAGTCGGCGTCGACGTGGTTCGGGCAGCAGCGCGCGCCGCAGTTCGAGACATCGCAGGCCAGGAGAGCGGCGGAGAGGAAGGTGTCAGTCCAGTATATGCAGGAGTCGTCGTCGAAGGTCGAGCAATCGACGCGCTGGGAGTAGTACTGCGACTCGACGACGCAGATCATATGGTGCCGTCGCAGTCGTCGTCGTCGGAGGCGCAGCCGGATGTCGACGACCCGAAAGAGGTCGGAAGGCACTGCGAGCAGTGCTGGGAGCTGTAAGTGCATTCGAAGCCGTCCGAGCAGCACGCGTCGTGGTCGTCCGACCACGGATTGCCGTCGTTGTCGTCGTCGACTCCGCCGCATTGGCCGTAGCGGGGGTTGATGCAGACTGTGACTGGCGTACACTGGCTATAGTAGACGGGGTCGGTCGCCGCGCACTCGTAGCCATCAATGCAGCAGGTCGGTGGAATTCGCGCCCCAGTCGTTGCCCTGCGAGACGAAGATCGTCTAGAACACGATTCACCCACCCGCGAGTCCTTCCCGGTCGTGCTCGTTATTCGAACAGTCGTCCGCGAGGGCTAACGCCAAAAATAGTAGTAGTACCGTGCGACGAATCATCATCATCATCATCATCATAAAGTTCGAATCATCAAGTCGCCAGAGTGAAAAGAAAGACCCGTGCAGTGATTGGATTGTTATGTCAACAACAGAATTGACACAGAAAATCCAAATAGATCCGTTTTAGTTAGTTACAATTAGGAGGGGACCAGGTGTAGGGAGTTGCCGCCTGCAGAGAGACAGTAGTAGTGTCGTCGACTCGCGGAGGAAAAATAAAATGGGGACTCACGGAGGCCGTTCCTGCGGGAGGGATCACGCACGCACGAGCGCACCACACACCAGAAAGCTCGAGCGTCCATGGGCTTTTTGCCCGGGGGCTGCACGGTGAGGAGGTCGAGGCAGGAGCCGTCGGCGCATGGGACGCGAATGGCGTCGCCCGCGATATGTGGGTGCGAATTGAGAGCGTCCGTCCCGGCAACACGCGCCCTGAGAACCTTGAGGCGGAGGACGTCGCCATCGGGCGCCTTGACGGCCAGCCACGTACCCGGCCAGGGCGCGAAGGCCCGGACCTTGTCGGCCGCCCTCTTGGCGATGGAGCGCGCATCCGGAATACAAGAAGACGACGACAGGTCGAGCCTCGCCTCGGTCGCGTCGATCTTCGGGGCACTCGTGGCGAGGTCGTCGTCTTGTTCGACGTAGTCGACCGTGCCGTCCCAGAGATTGGGGAGTTGGTCGACGAGGAGGTCGAGACCCGTCAGAAAGAGCTCGGTGAGGAGGGCGTCGGCCTCGTCGTCGTCTCGCACTGGACGACGGGCTCGCGCGACGACGGGCCCGGCGTCCATCTTCAACACGGTCTCGAGGACCGTCACCCCGACGACCTCGTCCCCAGCTTCCAAGGAACGCTGGAGGGGCGCGGCCCCGCGGTACTTGGGGAGCAGCGAGGGGTGGATATTCCAGGTCCCGAATTTTGGAATCTCCAGGAATTTTGCGGGCAAGAACTGCCCAAAGGCCGCGGTGACGCAGAGGTCGGGTTGGAGACTCCGCAGAGCGTCCAAAAAGGCGGGGTCGGAGGCCTTGACGGGCGTCAGGATCGGGAGTTGCCGGGCCTCGGCGAGGGCATGGACCTCCGATGGCTGGAGGACCTTCTTGCGGCCCTTTTTGGCGGGGGGTTGGGACACGGCGGCGACGACGTCGACGGTCTCGACGCCGAGAAGGGCGTCGAGGGTCGAGGCCGCGACCTTGGGCGAGCCCAAGAACACGACGCGGTGGCGCGCCAAGGCGGCTGCGCCTCGTCTCTGGACGAGGAGGAGCATCAGGAGCCTTCTCATCGCTTACCCCTAGAAGCGTGATGCGCCTTCTCCTCCTCGTCGCGGCGACAGCGAGCGCTGTGGTCGTCGCCCCCCCCGACGACTCGCTCGTGATCGCGGGGCGCGCCTTCCGGTCGCGGCTCCTGGTGGGGACGGGCAAGTACCGGTCCCAGAACGAAATGGTCGCCTCGGTGGAGGCGTCGGGCGCGGACATCGTGACCGTCGCAGTTCGACGTGTCGAGAAACCCACCGAGAACATGCTGGCCGACCGCATCGACTGGTCCCGGGTCTGGATGCTGCCGAATACGGCGGGGTGCGTGACGGCGGCCGACGCGGTGCGCGTGGCCCACATCGGTCGGGGCTTGGCCGCCAAGCTCGGCCAGACCGACAACAACTTCGTCAAGCTCGAAGTGATTCCCGACCCAAAATACCTCCTCCCCGACCCCCTCGGAACCCTGGCCGCGGCCAAGCAGCTCGTCGAGGACGGCTTTGCGGTGCTTCCCTACTGCACGGCCGATCCCGTGCTCTGCCGCCACCTCGAGGACGTCGGTTGCGCGACCGTCATGCCCCTCGGCTCCCCCATCGGGAGCGGCCAGGGCATCGACGCGGCCGCATCGATTCGCATCATCTGCGAGCAGGCCACTGTCCCCGTCGTGGTAGACGCGGGACTTCGAACTCCCGCCGACGCCGCGAGGGCCATCGAGCTCGGCGCTGACGCGGTCCTCGCCAATTCCGCCATTGCCCGCGCGGCCGACCCCCCGAATATGGCCCGGGCCTTCAAGCTCGCCGTCGAGGCTGCCCGCCTCGGCGCGCGGAGTACCTTCATGCCCGTCTCCGACCGGGCCGTCGCGAGCTCCCCGATGGACGGTCTTCCCCTTGACTACTCCTACAAGGGTTAAATATATGGATGGATGCTCCTTAGCAGCAGCAGCAGCAGCAGCAGGAGCTTAGATGATGTGCGGGAACTCATCGAACGCGAGCGCACCGCCCTCGCGCGGGCCCGGAAGGCCTACGTCGAGGCGGCGCAGGCCCTCGCGGCGGCACGCATCGCCCAGACCGAGGCGCTGGTGCACGCCGAGGCGCGCGAGGCCTTCGCGCAATCGCTCCGTGCGGCGGCGGAGAACTCGCGCTCCCGGCACCTCGCGGGCGCCTTGCGCGCGACCTTGACGCGCTTCGACGAGCGCATCGGGCCCCTCGCCGCCGACCTCGCGACCACCCTTGGCGGCGGCGGCGGCGGCGGCGGCGATCATCGACTCGTCGACCGCGTGGAGGAGGAGGAGGAGGAGGAGGAGGCTCGGGTGGTGAGTCGGGTGTCTCCGCGGGATGGGTTCGACGCCGGCGAAGTGTTTTCGACGTTGACGGACCGGTCCCTCGGCGGATTTTTGCGGCCGAATCTTTTGCTCGAAGGGAACCTTTTTCACGCGCGGCTCGCGCGCGCGGCGTGGCTCGAGGTCGCCCCCGACTACGCCGGTCGGATCTGGCCCCTCCTCCCGGGGACCCCGACGCCCTCGCAGGCGTCCTTGTCGTCGTCGTCGTCGCCCCGGGTAGCAGGCTCGCATAATTATATTCACGATTCCTCCTCTTCGAGGGCCTCTCCTCTCGGTGAGAAGCCATAATTAAATCAGCAACTGCAGGCGTAGAGGCCGACGATGGGGTCCATCGAACCGGCGGCGCAGAGGAGCTTCGTGGGGTGGAAGGCTATTGCGGAGATGGGGCCGATGCGCTGGCCGAGGAAGCCGTCGTGGTAGCGAATGATGTTGAGCTGGCGGGCGTCGCGGGCCATGAACTTGACGAACTGGTTGTGGGAGCCCGAGGCGAGGAGGGGGGCCTTGCTGTGGGCGTCGAAGGCGGCCATCGTGGAGGTCTGGCAGGAGAGGGTGCGGAGCGAGAAGCGGAGGGACCTGAGGTCCCAGAACCTGACGTTGCCGTCCAAGCAGGCGGAGACGAGCTCTCGAGAAGGGGCTACGTCGTGGCAGGAGACGTGAACGATCCAGGCATCGTGCTCGCGGGCGGGCGCGTGCGGCCTGGCGGGCGACCTCGGGTCCAAGAGGCGGAGCGAGCCGTCGCCAAAGCCAACGAAGACGAGGTTCGAGGAGTCGTGCGCGCAGACGCAGGTCGCGCAGGCGGAAGGGGTGTCGAGGGGTCCCCAGACCGTCGCGAGGCGTTCGGCGCGCGCGTCCCAGGCGCGAACAAAAGGCGAGTCGCCGGCCGTGTAGAGGATGCCGTCGCGCTGGCTCCAGGCGCAGACGAGGCCCGAGGAGCGGGGCGAGGGGTCGGCGAGGTCGTCGTCGGCGACCAAGGCCGTGAGGAGCCGGGGGGAGACGTCTCTCTCCTCGAGGCCAAAGCCGGTCCAGACGCGCGCGACGCCGTCGTCCGAGCCGCACAGTACG
This sequence comes from Chrysophaeum taylorii, assembly GCA_029834535.1. NCBI lineage: Eukaryota > Pelagophyceae > Pelagomonadales > Pelagomonadaceae > Chrysophaeum > Chrysophaeum taylorii. Next base: position 18,912 of record JAQMWT010000216.1, read on the forward strand.
AGCGAGTGTCTCGAGGCGTCGAGCCATTCGAGGGCCGTCACCCTCGCCGGCGTCGACCTCCTCGAAACGCGGCGGCCGTTGTGGCTTTGGTTGTTGTGCCAGCGCGCGACGACCGCGCCGGCCTCGTAGTCCCAGAGCGATATGCCGTCTCCCGCGTCGACGACGGCGAGGTACGGCTCGTGCGGGTGGAACCCGAGATGGCGCGTCATTTCGGCGCCGGAATTATCTAGCGTGAGCGCCTGGAGGAACTTGAGCGCCGAGAACTCGGGGGATGGGGCGGGGTCGTCGTCGTCGTCCGTGAGCGCGACCCGCACGCGGTCCGCGAGCGCCGAGGCCTCGCGGAGGGCGTAGCGGTTCCGGTGCCGACGGTAGAGCCCGAGTTCGCCCGCGCGCGAGAGCGGGTCGTCGTCGTTGCGCGTCGCCTGGCCCCTATCGATGCTGGCCGCGCGGACCTCGGGAGCAAACATGCGCGCGGCCCACTCCTCGACGCCGCCGCGCGTCCTCGCGAGGGCGTCGAGCCGGTGCTCGACGACGCGAGCGGCGTCCTCTCCGAGCGCGTCGACGACGTCTCGCGCGACGTCCGCGACCGCGTCGACGGGGTCAGTCGCGAGCGCCGCGACGCAGGCCCAGATCACGCCGTAGGGCGAATCGAGGGACGGCTTCTTCTTCTTCTTCTTCTTCTTCTCCTCGCCGGGCTCCTCGCCCAACAGCTTGACCGCCTTGGCGGGGACCCGGGCCCGCGTCCGCTCGTCCTGGAGGCCGCGCCGGTGCTCGGCGACCGTCGCGAACGTCGCGATCGCGAGGGCCACCTCGCGCCGCACGAAGGCCGAGGCGTCGCCGCTCGTCGAAAGGACGAGCCTCGCGGCCATTTTCGCGTCGAGGACGGCGGCTGCCGCCTGGTGCTCGTCGTCGTCGTCGTCGTCGTCGTATACGAGCGCGGCCACGAGGCGGACGGCAGCCGCCCGAACCGACGGGTCCTCGTCGCCGGCCGCCACCGCGCACGCCTCCTCGGCGAGGCTCGGGGCGTCCGCGGTTTCGCGTCTTCGCGCGGCGGCCTTGGCCGCGCCGTACCCCTCGCACAAGCTCGCCGCGCAGAGGCAGAGCCACCGTCGGAGCCGCGCGCCGCGGCGGCTCGCGGCGATACTACTACCGGAGGAGGACGACGACGGGGATGCCGATGCCGATGCTTCGGCGCCGCGGCGCCGCCGCCGCCGCAGGAGCTCTAAGAGCGACGCGTCGAGCCGCTTCTGGAGGCACGCGGCGCGCACCTGCGGGTCGTCGCCGCGGATGATCGTCGAAAGCACAAACGCCGACAACAGAGACTGGTCCTCGAGCTCGTCGGCCTCGATTGCCTCCCCGGCGGCGGCGGGTGGTCCTGGCTGCTGGTGGTCGCGGAGGTCGGCGAGCTTGGCCGCGTGCGCGAGGAAGTACGCGTGCGCGCCGTCCTTGACGAGGTCGTGCTTGCACGAGTCGTCGAAGGCGAGAATCGCGGCCCAGATCGCGACCAACGGCCTCCGGAGCTCGGGAGCGGGCGACTGGAGCAACTTGAGGACGTACGGAAAGATGCCCACGCAGAGCGCGAGGTTGACCGCGCGCGCCCCGAGCTCGAGGAACCGCCGGAGGAGGACGAGCGCGCGGACGCGGTGGGCCTGGCTCAGGAGGACCTGGAGCACGACGGGGAGCTGCTCGGGCGGCGCGTCCAGCGCGTCCCGGGACGCGCCGAACCGCAGCCACACCTCGAACGCGCTCAGTTGTTCCTCGAAAAAGGGCGACGCCTCGAGCGGCCGCGGTCGCGGCGGCGGCAGCGTCGCCACGCCCCGCAACCCCCCGAACTCGCGGCCCGGCTCGAACGCGTCGTCCTCCCCGATCGCGTCGTCGCTATTGTTGTTGTTGTTGTTGTTGTTGTTGTTGTTGTCTGCGGACTGCTGGACCACCACCGCCGCCGGCGCCGAAGCCGCCGCCGAAGCCGCCGCCGCCGCGGGTTGTTGTGGTTGGTGTTGTTCGGTGGGGGGAATCGACATCGAGACGGACGTCGATACCGCGGGGGGGACCTCGGCGCCGAGGGCGAGCTGCGCGAGACAACCCTCGGCCGCGAGGTCCCAGGCGCTCCAAAGAGGGTGGTCTGCCGTCGAGGGCAGGCGCGGGAGCGTGGCGGGCGTGCAGTTGTGGGCCTTCAAGACGCGCTCCGCCAAAAGAAAGTTCCGGAAGAGGCTCGCGAGCAACAAGTCCTGGCGGAAGAGACGTTGAAACAAGGGAGCCGGGAGCGCGTTCCAGGCAATCGTGTCGGTGACCGCCGTGAATATCCAGTTAAGCTCGCCGAGCGGGGTTTTGCGGTCCCCGAGGCGGCCCGGGACATCGACGACGTCGAGGGCGATGTTGCTCCCCGTCGAGTACGGGTGGCGATGGACAAACCATCTGAGAGCGACCGCGACGGGCGTCGTGAGACACGCGGTGAAGAGGTCCGCCGGGAGCCGGGGGTCGGTCGGCAAGGTTTCGTCGGCCCCGCAGGGCGCGAGGACGATGTCGTCCGAGGGCCGCGGGGGCTCCTCGCTGCAGCCGTCTTCCTTGCGCTGCCGCAGCGGGGCGGCAAAGTGCGGCAGCAAGACGCCCGCGCTCGAGCACTCGAGGACGTACACGGCCGGACTCTGCGTCACGGCGCGAAGGTCGTAGACCGACAGCGGAATGTACTGGGTGTAGTTCTTGTTGAAGACCCAGACCTCCCCGTTGGCCGTGGGCCGCGGGACGCCGTGGCCGTTGAGGTGGACGAGGACGCGATCCGCGCGCGCCGACCTCCGCAGCGCGGCGCACATCCTCCGGAGTTCGTCCGCCGTCGGGTCGAGGAGCTGACGGTACCGCGCCCGCGACTGCCACCTTTCGTACTGGCTCTGAAGTGCGGCGCCGATCGCCTCGAGGGCTTTTTGGCGGCTCGGGCTCGCGAACGGGTCGAGCCAGCACTCCTTTCGGGCGCGCGGGCTCGCCCGAGCCGCGTCCGGCGGGTCCGTGCCGATGTTCAGGCACAACACCAGCGCCACCGAGACCGTCTTCATGCGCTCCCGGAGCCGCCAGGTCGGCTCGACGGCCTCCTCGGGGTGAGTACCACCGGGAAAAAACGACGCACCGCTCCGCCCGCCCCGAAACGCGGGGGGGTACATCTCCAAAGCCCGAAGCTCGAGCTCCTCGGCCAACAGGAGCTCGGCGAGGCCCGCCTCGGCCTCCGATCCTGCGCGGAGCCCGAGGAGCCGCACCTCCTTGGCCCGCGGCGCCGTCACCCCCGGCCCGCGGTGCCGCGACGCGCGCCTGCGCACGATCTCCTCCTCTTCTTCGGCATCCAAGTCGTCAGACATCATTAACTTCTTCCTTCAATTCTTCCCCCCACTTTTAGTTCTTCTTAACCCTTATTTATTACTTAACCCTTGTTAGCGCTCATGCGCCGCCGCAAGACGAGCGACGACGAGCTGTCGCGGGTGCTTGCCGGGGCGGGGATGCCTGCGTCCGAGGTCCCGAAACTCATCGGGGCCCTGAACCAAGTCTGGAAGGAGGGAGAGAGCATCGACGACCTCCCCGACGACGTCCTTGAACGTTGGCACCTCGAGCCCTCGTCCATGCTCCTGCTCAAGTCTATTCTCGAGTCTTTCCGAGGGGACGACCTGAGCGTCGACCTCTCGTCGTCGAAATACGAGGAGGAGTACGAGGAAGACTTCGAGGACGACGACGACGACGACGACGACGCCGAAGTCGTCGTCAATCTCGCTACGCTCGCGACCACCTGGCAGCAGCAGCAACGACGCGCCAGCGGGGAGCAAACGATGGCGATGTCGACGAGCTTTTCTTCCCCGCCGCCCGCAAACCCCCCGACGGAGGACGCAGGATGCGGCGTGATGTCGCGACCGTCGAGCATCTCGATCGACTCGCCCGCGGCGAGCGGGAGCCGACTCGGCCTCGAAGCCAAGCGCATGCTGAGCTCGGCCGTCGGGAGCGACGACGAGGCGCCGGCGATCATCCAAAACCAGTGGAAGATGGGCAAGTGCATCGGCTCGGGATCCTTCGGGGCCGTCTACACGTGCATGGACGAGGCCACGGGCCACCTCATGGCCGTAAAGATCGTGGCGATTCCGACGAGCGAAATTTGCTTCGCGGAACCCCGACCCCCCCAGTCCGAACTTCGGGCCCTCTGCAGCGAGATCGAAGTGATGCGCTCCTTGCAACACGCGAACATCGTGCGCTACTTCGGCGCCCACGTCGACGAACCCAACCTCCAGCTCTACATCTTTCAGGAGTGGGTCCCCGGAGGCTCGCTCGCCAGCTTGTCCGCGCACTACGGGGCCTTCGCCGAGAGCGTCGTCCGACGCTACACGGTCCACATCCTCGAGGGCCTCATCTACCTCCACCGAAATCACATCATCCACCGCGACATAAAGTGCGGCAACGTCCTCGTCGACGAGAGCGGCGTCGCCAAATTGGCCGACTTCGGGGCGAGCCACCGCCTCGGCAAGGACGGCACCCTCACGGCCGACATGAAGCTCGCCACGATGCGCGGCACGCCCTACTTCATGGCCCCCGAGATCCTCCAGCAAGACAAGTTCGGCCGCCGCTCCGACGTCTGGTCGGTCGGGGGCGTCGTCCTCCAGATGGCCACGACAGACCCCCCCTGGAAAGCCCTCGCCTTTCGCACGCCCATGGCCCTCTTCTACCACGTGAGTTCCTTTTTTCTTTTTCGAACACCTCGTGGACGTTGGACTGGACTGGGCAACCTCGCTCGCAGGTCGCCTCGACCACCGACCCGCCCCCCTTGGATACCTACACCCTATCCAGCGGCCTCCGCGACTTCATCCTCCGATGTTTTATCAGAGACGCCCAGCGCCGCCCGCACGCGACCGACCTGCGCCGAGACCCCTTCCTCCTCGACGACGACGACCTCGACATCCACAGCCTCCACCACCTCCACGACCTCCACCAGCGCAAAAAAAAGCACCACAGGCTCGCTCCCGCGCCGACACGAAGTCGAGGCCATCTCTCCGACCTCAAAATGCGGATGTCCCTGCGCGGCGTCCACTAGTCAATCGGAATCGACTACCCCCGCCGCCTTTGTGGTGGACCGGTCCAGTCGCTGACGGTCCGCACCGGAAGGAGGTTGGTTGGTTTACTCCAGAGATGGAGAAGTAACGAGGATGCGGGTCGAAGGGGAGCGCCTCACGCGCGCGTTGAAGGACGCGCAAAGGCGCCCCGGAAACCGACGATGCGCCGACTGCCTGGAGAAGGCCCCGAACTACTGTCAACTTCAGTTCCGAACCTTCATCTGCCAAAACTGCGCCGCAGTTCATCGCGAAATGTTTGCACCAAACAAGGTCAAGAGCGTGTCGATGGCCGAGTTCACCACAGACGAGGTTCGGGCGATGCGGGCCGGCGGCAACGAGGCCGCGCGCGCCCTCTGGATGACGCGCTGGACGCCCTCGGACATGGAGGAGCCTGCCGCTGGCTGCCCGCGCCTCGAGTTGCGTCGTTTCCTCGAGGAAAAGTACAACCGCAAGCGCTGGACGGGCGAGCCGGGCGAGCACCGCGCGGCGGCCCCAACGCGCGTCGCACCGTCGCGCGTCGCCGCGCCCGAACAAGAACTCCCACCCCCGGTCGCCGCGCCCGTCGTCCCCGAGGCGAGAGTCCCCGTAGCCAAGCCCAAGCTCCAGATCAACGTGAGCAAGGCGGTCAAGCCCCCGGCGCCGCGGTTCGCACCACCGACGGCGGCCCTGGGCTCGCTCCGCATCGCCCCGCCGCCCGGCCAACAGCGCACCATCCCCAAGCCGCAGCAGCCCGCGCCCGCGCCCGCGCCAACGCCAACCAATCCGTTTGGCGCCGACCAGCCAGCGGGCGAACCGCTCGACGTCTTCGCCGCGGCTCCCTTTGCTCCTCCGCCCCAGCCACCGCCGCACGACACCTTTGCGAGCCAAGACTTCTTCGTCGCTTCGGCCCCGCCAGCGGCGGCGGCTACCAATCCCTTTGCACAGCCGGTTGCTCAGCCGCAGCCGGTTGCTCAGACGACGCCGGTTGCTCAGACGACGCCGCCCCCGGTCGTCGGAACTAATCCCTTTGGCTTGTTCACCGAGGCACCGCAGCCCACCTTCGCCCCGACGCAGATGATGCCTCCGCAGCAGCAGCCGCCTCCACAACAGCAGCAAGGCGTGATGCCTCAGCAGCAGCAGCCTCCACAACAGCAGCAGGGCGTGATGCCTCCGCAGCAACAGCCTCCGCAGCAGCAGCAGGGCGTGATGCCTCCACAACCTCCGCAGCAGCAGCCGCCGCAAGGCATGATGCCTCTGCAGCAAGCTCCGCAGCAACAAGGCATGATACCTCTGCAATCGCCGCAGCAGCAGCCGCCGCTGACGCTGTCGCCGCAGCAGCAGGTCGCGCCGCAACGCGCGATGCCCGCGACGTTGCCGCCGCAGCAAACGGCTTCGCCGAACCCCGCGGGTGGCGGCGTCGGCGTGATGATGCCCCCGCTCCCGGCGGTCGTGGAGGGCCCACCGAAATTCGAGGCCAACGAGGCGGCTCTCCTGGACGTCGGCACCAAGCTCGAGAAGGTTGTCGTCGTAAGCCAGTACCAGAACCGCGCGACCGTAAGAGGAAAGGACGACGCATCGCGCGACGTCGACGCCTTTAAACTCCTCAAGCTCATGCCGGCGCCGAGCTTTACGCAAGGCGAAGACGCGTTTTATGAGATGGGCGGACGCATCGAGCGGTGCAAGATTGTCGAGGTCCACCAGGACGCGCCAGACGAGCCGCCGTATTACACGATCCGGCTGGCCAACGCGGGTCGCGACCGGACGACCGATTCCCCCCACCTCCTCAAACCTCTCGCGACGTCCGGGAGGGGGGCTGTCGCGGCGCCGGCGGATGAGGACCCGTTCTCTGAGCTCGTCGGTTCGGACATCGCGGCCAAGCAGCCGGCGTTGGGTGACGTCTTTGGCGTCGACGAGAACGTTAACTACGCGATAAAGGGATCCTCGGTCCCCGAGCCTGCTGTTGTCGTCAAGGTCCATTACGATGCCGGGTCGCCTCCTTATTACACGATCCGACTGCTGTCGACCGGCTCGGAGCGCCAAACGGATGCCGGTCGGCTGACGCGAGCATACCAAGTGCCGTATCCTCCTCCGCAACCGTACGCGGCTCAACAGCATCCCCAGCCAGGCTGGCCGCAACAACAACAGGCGTCGAGTCCTCAACATCATGGTGCCGGTGCTATGTGGCAGCAACAGCCGATGTACGCCCAGCAACCGCCCTACCATCATCATCATCATCATCATCATCATCAGGGCGGCGGTTTCCCGTCGTTCTAGCAACAACCTCTGCGCTCTCTGACTACCATAGCACTCTGCGAGCGCGCGGGAGATGACTGACGGTACGCCCCTCGTACCGTAGGGTGGTGGTATGTGGTGTCTTTCTGCTCTTCCATACTAGCGGCGGCGGCGTCTTGTTTGCGCGGCGGCAGCATCTATCTATCATATCATATCATCTCATCTCAGCTCATCTCATCATGTGGTTGTTAGTCGGAACACTCGCTTTATTCTCTCGGAAAAGGAAGTGGGGGCGGTCGCGCGAACAGCGAGGTGGGTTCAATCGCAATCATCGCCACCGCCGGGTAGATGAGATGAGATGAGATGAAAAGAATAAGCAGAGGAGTTTGTTTGTTTGTTTGAACAAGGAAGGCGCACAGGAGAGGAAGGAGCAAAACCCTCAAAGGCAGGTGGGCCGGCGACGACGACGAGATGGTGGTGAGCCACCACGAGAAGGAGAAGGCCTCGACCTCGACCCCGGCCTCGGCCTCGGCCTCGGCCTCGGCCCGCAGCGGCGTCGCAAAACCCCTCTATCAGTCAGTCAGTCAGTCAGTCAGTCAGTCAGTCAGACGTGGGGCGACGAGGAGTTGGCCAGGACAAAGGCCTTGTCGCCCCTCTGTATGATGTCGCCGGGAAGGGGGTTGGTGTAGACGTAGTAGGGTTCGTCGAAGACACGGCTCGCGGAGGTACGGCCCGAGTCGTAGGGCGAAGAGCGGTGATGATACTGCGAGGTAGAGAAGACGGCGTCGTAGACTTTCTGCGAGAAGGGCTGCGGGAGGGAACCACGCTGGTGGCTCCGCGTGCTGGAGGAAGCGTTAGTCTCGGCGGAACGCGCGGTGCGGAGGTTGTCCAGGATGGTCGCGTGCCGGGCGGGTTCGCGGCGGGTCCTTTGGCTGCCGTCGACCGGGGATAGGATGGTCCCGTCCTTGGCGAGGCTGCGGCGGTAGAGGGCGATGGGGAGCTCGCGGTCCTCGGAGAGGGCGTGGGCGAGGTATCTGGCGTAGTCGCGGCCGAAGAAAATAGGGGGTATGTCGACGAGGGCTAAAATGGAGGACTCGTAGGCGCGGCCGTCCGAGAGGACGTAGGCGGGCCTCGAGCCGTCGGTCCGCCAGGCGCAGCAGGCGTGCTTGACGAAGTCGATCGAGGCTTCCGAGTCGACGGCGGCGACGATCGCGGCCGACTGGAGGAGGCGGTCGCTGAAGAGCTCGATGCGTTGTCGGCCGTCGGGCGCGACGCCGTAGTACGAATCCCAGTCGGTTTCGACGTGGAGCGCGAGGAACTCGCGCGCGCGAGCCGGGTCGACGGTCTCGACGAGGAGGTGGGGCGTGCGCTCGGTCGCCGTCTCGAAGGGCATGATGAGCTGGAGGTTGCGGGCGACCTTGACGTTGAAGTCGTCGTCGAGGAGCGCGTCGTCGACGTCGTCGTCGTCGTCGTCGGCCTGTTTGGGAAGCACGAAGTGGGCGGCTCGCTGCGCGCCGCACCTTTCCAAAGCGCTCGGAAAGCCGCTCGATCGGTACCGTCGCGGGGTCTCCAGCGGGGAGCCCATGATGATCCAGAGGCGCTGGTCCTCCTCTAGCGTGTTGTAGAAGACGAGGTGCTCGAGCATGTTTTTGTATCTCTGACAGACTTTGGGGGCGCCGTCGTCGAGGTCGCACTCGCTCTCGAGCATGTCGGGATAGAAGACGTGATCGAGGACGACGACCCTCGGCGGGAAAGAAGATCCTTGTTTGTGGCGGGAGGTGGCCTCGTACATCAGAGGTTGAAGAAAGTACTGGGCCTGGTCGACCCCGCCGCAAAAGACGACGTGGTCCTTGAGGTCGTTGGGGACCTCGCAGCAGACGTGTCTTCTGATCCAGGCGTCGACGTACCGGGCGCGGGCGACGGCCGGTTCCCTTCCCACGCGGGCGACCTCTTCCATCGCTGTTTTGGCTCGGGAATCGAGAGTTTTTTCGGGGGTGGGGCTCTCTCTTTGGGGGACTCGGCGGAGCGCCTCGAAGTCGCACGAGTATACGATCGCCTCGGCATCCCGCCGACATCGAGCGATTACCAGGAGCGAGTCGCCTTCCCTGAGCTGGTAGGACCCGGGAAAGTTCACGACCACGCGCTTCGTGGCGTCGGCAGCCGTCGTCGTCCTCGAAGTCAAAAGGAGCCCCGCGAACGACGATTCGTCGTCGTCGTCGTCGTCTCGATCGTCGTCGTCGTCGCGCCGAGGGGCGCCGTCGTTGAGAGGGCAGGTCGCGACGGCTACGGGGAGCGCGCCGAGGATGGTCTCCGATCGCTTGTGCTCGTGCCGCCGCTCGATCTGGTCGGAGATCTCCTGTTCGAATCGTCGCCGGGATTCTGACTGGGCGATGATCGGCACGTGATGACGCCCGCCGCCGCCCTCGCCCGACGAGTGCGTCGCGAGTACGAGCTGCTGCGTCGCGTCTACGAGCGCGTCGAAGCAGACGCCGTGCATGTAGGCCAGCACGGGCAGCTCGAACAAGTTCATCGAGCTCGAGAGCTCTTTTTCCAGGTCCTCCGTGTCGGCCTGCCGCCGACGCCGTTCCTCCTCCCGAAGCATCCCCTCGAAAGCGGACGACGCGCGCCCGGCGACCTCGTCGTCGTCGCTCTTGGGGATCGAAGCGGGCGCCGATGACTCGGAGGTGGAGGCCATCTTGTCCAAGAGCGATCGCGCGGAGATGGTACGCGAGTTGACGTCGTGGGGCGGCGAGATCAGAGCGCTCAGCGAGGGCTTGGAGGTGTCGATCGTCGCGAAGGCCTTGAGCTTGGCGTTGTCGAGGACGAGGCGCTCCTTGGGCTTTTTGCAAACGAGATGGGTGAGGAGGGCGTGACACGCGGGAACCAGCATCGACCTCGCCAGGAGCGCGAACTTGATCTCGTCGTCGCACACGACCACGCATCCCGTCCGCACCTCGTCCTCGAGACGATAGAAGTTTGACTGATAAAAAAGACCCGCGACGACCTTTATTTTTCGACTCCTATGCGAATCCAGCTCGCGCTCCAAATTGCGCTTGATCGCCACCGCCTGCCGCACGGTGCGGTCGTCCTCGATGTGCCTTTCGTTCCGAGAAGCGGCCGAGTTCCCGACGACCACAACGGCGATAGCCGACGTCGTGCGCGCCCACGACACGACGTGGTGCGGCTCGTAGGCCGAACCCGTGACCCAACCTACTCGCGTCTCGTAGTACGGGTGCTCGAGGACGCACTTGGAAAAGGTCTTCGGGGGATCGTTGGCATTCAATATCACGATCTGCAGGTACCGCGTCGCCAGGATGTCGTCGTCGCTCAAAAAACAGTGCTCGAGCATCACCGGAAGCTGCCGCCAGCTCTCGCCGCTATCGCCGAGGACGTTGCCCGCGATGACGACGTGGTGCCACACGTTCCGGTCGTGCCGCCACTCGTCGTCCTCGTCGTGGTAGAGGGACTCGGAGATCAGCCGCCGGAGGCTGAACCGGTGCCGACTCGCGGCGATCTTCACGGGCCGCGCGTGCGAGCTAAACCCCGAGATCTCGGCGTACACCCTGTTGATGAGCACGGGAAGCACGACGATCATAAACGGAATCGCGAGCGCGAGGACCATGCGGGCCATGATTTTCGCCGGGTAGATGTCGCCGTACCCGACCGTCGTGAACGTCACCACCACGAAATAAAAGCTCTCAAAAAACGTCAGGTTATTCACCGAAAAGCCCGCGTTCTCGAACTCGTAGACGCACGCCGTCAGCAAGAACAATATCGAAAACACCAGCAAACACGTCTCCAGGATCAACCGCTTCGACCCCGGCGGAAAAAACACCAAGATCCGATGAACCCGCAACACCCGAAACGCACGAAACCCTTGCATCAACCGCGCGTGCGGCGTCTGCTCTTGCCGCCTTCCGAGATACCGGAGCACCGGCAACAAGCTCAGGAAGTCGCTCCACGTCATCCATCGCCGCGCGTGCCAAAACGAGTCGTGGGCCCTCCCGAACTCGTACGCGAACACGAGCACGAACCACGTCGAAAGCAGGATGTCCACCCCGCGCACGCTCGTCCTCAGCTCCACGATCGTCGATGCCACGTACAGCGCGACCGACGTCAGCGAGAACACCAAGTTCACCGTCGAGTACAGCTGCTGCTTGAACGAGGGGGTCGAGTAAAACCCCTCCAACCGCTTCGAGATGGCCCAGAACCCCATCACTTTCCACCTCTATAGTATCTGCCGCCGGCCATCACCATTTTTTTCTGAGCAGCACCTGAGAACTTGGCAGAGCAGCGGCAAGAGAAAGAGGGGGGGGGGGGGCTCTGCTCTCTCTCCACCGCCTAGAAAATCCCCGGTTTCTTCCCCGTCTTTCGTTTTTTCTGATGATGACCGTTGATGACTTTCTCTCAACGGACGGATTATTTATTATTAACTCCTTCCTTCCTTCCACTACTCGTGCTTCTTCTTCATGGCCTCCTTTTCTTTCATCTTCATCTTCATCCGCTCTCTGTCTTTTTTTTTGTTGTTGGTCGCCGCCGCCTTGGATTTTTTTTCCTTCTCCTTGAGCGCGTTGTTGGAATTTTTGCCGTTTTTTTTTGTTTCGCCCCTCTTCTTTGTCTTCTTTTTCTTCTTCTTCTTCTTCTTTTGCCCCCCCGTCTCGACCATCGACTTCCAATCGACGCCTTTTTGCGCGAGGTCCTTTTGAGCCCCCTTGAATTTTCGTCGCATCCGCTTTATCGCATAGCGCTCCATCGCTGCCTTTCGCTTGCGACGCTTGTGCTCGAGCCACGCGAGGACGCAGAGGCCGACAAAGCCGCCCGTCGTACCGCCGATGATGTGCCAGGGAAGCGCCGTGTTGTACTTCCACTTGTAGAGGTTGCGGCTCGAGTACGAGACGTCGATGTTGCCCGCGGGATCGAGCGACCTGACGTAGAGAATGTATCGACCCGACCCCGGACCGTTTTTGTACCAGTAGTCGAGCCACCGAATCGAGACGCGCCGCCGCGTCTTGTCCCACGTCCGGATGATCGCGTGCTCGTCGGCGTCCATCAGCAAGTGCTCGAGGATTGTCCCTTCTTTGTCGGCGCGGACGACGAATACGTCTTCGGCTTGCACGAAGACGTTGAAGGGATTGGCGCCAAAGTCGAGCGTTTTCGGCTTCTTGGCGATGCGCGCGCGCGGGATGTAGTCGTCGCGGTACCACATGTCGGCGACGCTCGTCATGTTGACGGCGTCCACCAAGCCGCCCATGACGTAGATTTTTTGGTCGAAGTACGCGCCGACGTGGAACGCGCGCGCGCCGGGGTTCGCGCGGCACGCGAGCTCCTGGACTTCGCGGTAGGGGTCGCGGATCTTGGGGGGGAGCGGGACGTCGCCGATGCCGGGGACGTTGACGGGGTCCATCGCGATGTGCGTGCAGCCGTCCCAGTTTGCTCGGATCTCTTCGTCGTCCTCGGGCTCGGACTCGTTGAAATACGCGCCGTGCCATCGTGCTTTCCAGTCGTTGCGATGCTTCCCGACGGGGGTCTCGCCGACGAATTCGGGCTCGACGTTCCACGGCATGTGTGCTTCCTGGTCGTAGTGCGTGAGCTCGTTGAGAACAAGGTCGACCGTGCACTTGTCGACGACCGATCGCGCCAGGGCTCGGTGGTCGCACACGTTCTCGTACGAAGAAGAAGAAGAAGAAGAAGAAAAGGCGTCGTCGCGCGGGTAGCCGCGGAGCTTTAGGATGTGGGCGACCGGCGCCTCGGCGAGCTGCCGAATTGTTCGGATACCGAGCGCGTGCAGCATCGAGAGTCGCGTCGCGTCGATCAAAGGCTCGCGCCTCGGCACGGTACCGTAGGTGCTTTGGTCGGCGACGAACTCGGACGGGTAGCCGTCAGAGTAGCTCTCGTCGAGGGCGCCGAGCGGGAGGTAGACCTTGACCAGCAGCTCGACCGGCGAATCCGGCGCGACGTAATGCTGCTGCGGCTGGCCTTGGTCGTAGACGAAGCGCGACCCCGACCCGATGCGGAAGAAGCCGTCTTGCGTGTAGTCTTTTCGCCACCGCGTCCCGTTGACGAGCGTCCCGCCGCCCGCGGCGACCGTGCACTCGCCGTCGACGTACCGCATCCCGTCGTCGGATGGCCGGCACTCCCAGCCCCAGGACCAAACGTCGTCCTTGAGGTCGTCGGCGTCGTCGCCGCGCCCGCCTATAACGTACACGCGCTGGGTAAAGCCGTTGTTGGCCGAGGGCGGATCGACGACGGCGACGTGACCCGTCCGCGGCGACCACTGGTCGCCGCCCTCCAAAAAAAACTCGCGCGTCCAGCCGTATTGTTGAAATACGGCGAGGGGATCCGCGCCGTCGGGCGGCATCATCGTGTACCAGACGTCGTCGAGGGTCTTTTGCTCGGTCGCGTCGTGGGTATCGCCCGTCTCGCCGCCCATCACGTAGAGCGCGAAGGACGTTGCTCGGTCAGAAGGCTGCAACACGCGCATGATGGCCACGGCGTGTCCGCCCCGTCCGACGAAATCCGATCCCGTCGTCAGCGCCGACCACAGGCTGCCCCCGGTGTCGCCGTCGAGCCGCGAAAACCACACGTCGTTCATGTACTCGCGATACGAGCTCGCGTCGAGGTCGCCGCACGCCATCCCCGCGCAATACGATTGATGGCTCGACGCGAAGCCGCCGACCAGATACGCGTATCCCCCAAACACGGCGACGCGATGCTGTTCGCGCGGCGACCACAACTCGCACACGCAAACGCCCTGCTGGCACGACTCCTGGTTGCCGTAGCAGTCGCCGTCGAAAGAACATCGAAGCGCGGGGTCGAACGTCGGCGCGAGCCTTTCCTCCGTCGACACCCGATCTAAAAGCAGCAGCTCGCGCTGATTCGACCTGCAGCCCGCCTGCACGAGCCGCCAGCTTTCGCCAAACGTCTCGCTCACCCACACGTCGTTCTTCAGCACGCTCGTCTCGCGCCAGCTCGAGTAAACTTCCTGGAGGGGCCGCGGCCCGACGATGCCGCCGACGGCGCGGTCCTGGTTCAAATCGACGTGCTCGCGCGCGCGTCCGCCGATCACGAACAGCTTGTGGCCGTACATTGCGACCTGGTGATTTCTTCGCTGCGAGAACCACCCGCGCCGCCTTCTCCCGACCTCCTCCTCCTCCTCGCAGTCGATCGTTCGCGCCGGAACCGGGTAGTTTCCCTCGCATTGGATGAAGTCCTCGTAGGTCTGTCCCACGCTGGGGATCTCGCCCTCGCTCACGAGCTCCCACCGCAGCGTCGAGTGCTGTTCGGGCAGCGCGTGGTCGTAGGCGGTGCGGTCAATCATGTCGTCCTTAACGACCCACGTCTCCAGCTCGGGCGACCGCAGCCGCCACACGTCGTTCTTGAGGCCGTGGACTCTGTTGTCCTCGTCGAACTGGTCGCGCGTCTTCGCTCGGACGCCGTAGTCGTCGCCCCCGATCAAAAACAAATAGCTCTCTGCCTGGAATATCTTCTCGCCGTCGTCGCTCACGTTCGACACGGCGATCCCGTGGCCCATCCGACCCGACCAGTGCGGCCGCTGCTTGGACGGAATGTAGGGGATCGTCGTCGTCTGGTGCTGGAGCCCCGTTGTCTGGGCCCAGTTCGACGCCGCGACGAGCCTCGCGCCGCCGACGACGATGACGATCATATCATCCGACGTATCTTTCTATATTCTATCTATCCGGATATTTTGGGGTAGGAGGCATGTGGTGGTCTTGCGTCGAGGTCGAGGGCGAGTCGAGCGAGGGGTGTGCCGTGGTGATCGCGACCGTGGACAACGCCGAATACCGCGCGCGACTAGCCGCGACGCTCGAGCACCTCGATTCGCGCGGATTCGACCATCCCGAATTTCGCGTCTTGCCGACACCCCTCTACGACGCGTCTGCGCTCATCGACGCTCAGAGCCGAAAAGTTTCGCGAGTTCTGATGCAGGGCTGGCGCGACATTTTGATGGCAGTGGTGGTACGAGAGGCGTCCGACGTCGTGCTCGTGTTCGAGGACGACGCGCGCCTCGCCGAAGGCGTCGACGCTCGTCGAATCGCGAGCGCCGCTCGCGCGGGACTCGCCGCCGCCGCAGCCGTTGACGTCGTGTCGCTCGGTCACGCCTGGAAGGGCATGGCGACCGCCGACGACCCGCGCCACCGCCCGCTCGGCGATTCTCTGAGGGGCGTGCACGCGACGACCTGCGTCGCGCTACGCGGCACCGCCTGCCCGGCGATCGCCCGCCACCTCGCCGCCATCCCCCTCTCCCGCCTCACGCACCTCGACGCCTGGCTCTTTAGATATCAACAGGCCTTTGGCCTCGCGCTCTGCGACCCCCCTATCGTCGGCTGGTGCGTGCGCGCTTGTGATCACGTGACGCGAAAGCAGGGCTCGCACGCACCGCACCCTCACCCGCGTCCGCGCCTCCGGCGGCGGCGCCTGCGAGGGCCGGCGGAACTCCCATGGGCGCCGCGGCTCGCTGCCTCCGCCCTGGCGGGGACCGCTCCGGTGGCTGGTCAACCGCCCCCCCAGCGACGCCGCCGCCGCCGCCAATTTTTTTCTTCGCCCCGCTGCCGCGGGCACCGTGCACCTCAAACCTCGGAGGACCCCCGAAAAAAAAGAAGATGATGATGCTGATCGCCCCGTTCTTGTTGGTTGCGACGACTTGTTATTATTATAACCAACTAACTAACTAACTAACTAACTTCAGACCTCTCCCGAGCATGGGAGCCAGGCCGGACCGCCAGGAGCCAGTCCGGAATCACGGGCCTGCAGACGGGGAGCGCCGAAAGGTCGTTATAATAAACCCCCCTCTTCGGGGTGCAGGAGTGACGTCAGACCACGCATGAAGAAGTTGTTGTGGTTGCTGTTGGGCGCGGCGCGGGGCCTCGTCCCCTCGACACCAAGAGTGCCGGCCCTCCCCAAAACAACAACAACAACAACAACAAAAGCAGCCCTCACGACGACCAGCAGCGTGCAGCCGAGTCGTCGGTCGTGGTCGACGACGCTCGAGACCGCCGCCCTCGTCTCCGGTGCCGCCGTCGGCGGCGGGTTCCTCGCGCTACCCCGCGCGACCGCGCACCTCGGGCTCCTCCCGTCGTTCGTCGCCTTGGTGGCGGCATGGGCGTACCTGACGGCCTGCAGCATCGCGCTCGCGGAGGGGACCGTGCGCACGCAGACGGCCGTCGAGAAGCGGCGCGCGTCGGGAGACGAAGACGCTACAGAAGACGCGGCCGTCGAGAAGCGGCGCGCGTCGGGAGACGAAGACGCTACAGAAGACGCGGCCGACGACGAGGGCGCATCGATATTCGCGGTTGCCATCGAGGCCCTCGGGAAGCGGCGGCGGCGCACGCGGTGGGTCGTCGGCCTCGCGTCGACCTGCTTCGTCCTCGCGACGCTCGCTACCCTGAGTTCGCAAATGGCGAAAGCGAGGTCGATCGCGACGCTCGTCGTCCCCGAGGCTGTCGCTACACCTCTCGCAGCCGGCGCGGCCTACGCCCTCGCCTTTGGCGTCTCGGCCCGCGTCGCCGAAAAGTGCTCGGCCCTGCTGTCGGCCTCGATGGTCGTCGCGTTCGTCGCGCTCCTCAAAGGCATCGCGTCCGCGGCCTCGAGGGTCCCGATCGATCCCGCCGCTCACAGTAATTGGCTCGCGCTAGCCCCATGGGCCGCTTCTTCGAGGCTCGGCGATCCCTGGCCCGTCGCCGTCTTCTGCCAGCTCCTGTGCTTTGGCGAGGTCGTGGCGATCGCGTGCCGTCGCCTCGACGACCGCCGCGACGCCAAGGCAAGTCTTGCGGGACCCCTCGTGCTCGGCGGCGGCATTCCCCTCCTCATGGCGCTCTCCCTCGTCTACGTTGCCGCGCAGCTCCCCGTGGCTGCGACCCAAAAGGATCCTCTAGACGCGCTCCTCGCGTCGGGCTCTCGACTCGACGTCGCCAGCGTTGGTTGCTTCGCCGCCTGCGCTATCGCGACCACCACGATCGGCACGCTCCTGGCCGTGTCCCAGTTTTTGACCGACCTCGTGTGCGCGCGCTTCGGGTTCTGTTCCCTCGACCATCGCCGCGTCGTCCGCGTTTGCTCGATCCTGGTCCCGACGCTCGCGTCCTTCCTCGACGACGACATCTTCTACAAGGCCATCGCCTTCGCCGGAAGCTTCCCCGTGACCGTGTTGTGGGGCATCCTCCCGGCCTTTCTCCTCGACGCGCTCCGCAGGAGGCAGGCCCTCAAACTACAAGACGTTAAAGAAAAAAACGTCGCGGGTGGTGGTGGTCGCGGGGGGAGTCGACGACTATTCGACGACGACAATAACATTCTCCCGGGCGGCCGCCTCGCGCTCGACGCGCTCAAGCTCATCGGCCTCGCTCTCCTGGCCATCAACGCGACCCCCGCCCTCGCTTCGATCCGAGCAGCAGCAGCAGCAGCAGCAGCAGCAGCCATAAAAGCTTCTTAATAAATAAAACCTACTACTTGTTTATTATACACCTCCTACTCGGTGATGTAGTTGCGACCGTCGTAGTTGTTGTCGGCGGGCGAGGTCGCCTCGCGCTGCTCGACGAGCGCCGCGCCGGCGACGAGGCGCCACGGCGGCCACGCCCGCGGGGGCTTGGGGGTACCCGCGAAGCGGAGGTGCATCGCGTTGTAGCACAAGTCCAGCGCATCGCAGAGGGCGGCGGAAAAACGAAAGTCGAGGACCTGGCGCGCGCACTCCGAGTGGAGCTTGTCGGCGACGGCGGCAAAGTTTCGCTCGTGGACGACCGTATCGGTGATGGTGATTGTCGGGGTTTCTAGGTTTTGGGTCTCGTGGCTCCACCCGCGACCGTAGTACAAGATGTCGCCGGGCTCGAGGATCCCCTCGAAGCACGCGCCGCCGGCGTCGCAGACGTACCACCACTTGCGGCCGGCGAGGTGCGCGTGCCACGAAGACGTTTGAAGAGAATCCGAATGGTTGAACATCCCGGCGCCGCGCGCGCCCGCGAGCACGATTTTCCAGTGGGTCTTGAGGTGGTACTCGCGCCGTACGACCTCGTCGTCCCCAAAACACTCGTCCACCCAGCCGTCGTTCTCGAGGTGCCGGTGCCTCTCGCGGACCATATCTGCCCGAGCTTCCAACTCGGCCCACGACTCGGGCGTCAGCTGGAGATGCATGTACCGGCCCTCGAGGGCCCGCCTGTCGTATCGGAACGTCGACGACCTGTCGCCGTTCAACTTCCCGAGCTCCTCGACAGCCCTGGGGAGTCGCGTCAGGAACGGCGCTTGCCTGTCCTTCGTCAGCATGTTGTAAGGGTAAAAGTCGGTGACCGCGCGAGGCCACCGCGCCGCCAAAGACCGCAGCCACGCCCAGGCCTCCGCACTCGTGTTCTTCACCGCCCCCCAGCCCCTCGTCGCGCCCACCAGCACAAACGCCTCGCGTCGCTCGGCGAACCGCGACCCGTCGACGTCTTCGACCGAAACGCGCGGCAAAGGCCTCGCGACCGGCGCGTCGCGCTGGTGCACCAAAAAGTCGCGCTGGTGCGGCGTCGGCCCTACGGCGGGGGGTTCCCACCGTGGCGAAGCCCCGCACTGCCTCGGGTCTACGTCGTCCTCCTCGATCCGCTCTATCTCCAAGTTAGTCTCGAGCGCTTTCCAGTTCTCGTCGTGGAGTTTATGGTCCTGCGCGGAAGTCGCGAGCTCGCGGCCCCGCATCATCGCCTCCTTCGACTTGCGATACATTTCCACCTTCCGCTGCCGGTTCCGCGACCCGCTCGCGGCGCGCATGTAGCACACGCCCAAATTCACAAAGCTCTGCGCCGACGGCGTGAACCTGCTGGCCGCCTCGAACGCGCGGAGGCTCTCGTCGACCCGGCCCATTCTGTCGAACTCGATGGCCTGCGACGTGTGCTCGGCGTGCGGGTCGTCAAACTCGTACGACACACCCAAGCACCACCACCACCACCACCACCACCACCAACGCAGCATCCGGCAGACTTTTTAATGAATTATTAGACTCTAGGCCTCTTCGGCGTCCGGGCGGCCCGCACCGGGGGTCTTGGCCATCTCGAAGATGAGGAGGTGGGCGGCAACCTGCGGAGCGAAGGTTAGGTGGAGCGGACCGTACAGCTCGACGGCGTCGTGACGCTCGAGAGAAAGGGCCTGCTTCTTGGCGGCGGTATCGTCCTTCACGTCGACGCTTCCCTCGACGCAGAGGCAGTACGCCTGGCGACCCTCGGCGAGGTCAAAAACAAGGTCTTTCTTCGTCTCGGTCGCGTAGCCGTTGATGTCCTGGTGCACGCGGACCTTGACGTCCGAGGCGGTCGGGTCATCCCAGTCGGCAACGATGCGGGCAAACTTGTCCTCGCAGTCGCAGCCGGTGGCCGAGCCGTAATTCGGCTTCAGACACGACCGCCGCGGCTTGATCCAGGACTGGATGAATCGCAGCGGCGAGTCGCCCTTGGGGTTCCCCTCGCTGTGGCGGATCCCCGTGCCGGCCGACATAAACTGGACCGAACCGGGGCCGAGGGTTTCCTCGTTCCCTTCCGAATCCTTGTGCGTGAGGGCACCCTCGACCACGTAGGTCACGATCTCCATGTCGCGGTGCGGGTGCGTTCCGAACCCGCGGAACGGCTGGACGAGGTCGTCGTTCATCACGCGCAGCACACCGAACTCGGAAAAAGGACCCGAGTATTCGGCAAACGAAAAGTGGAATCGAGATTTGAGCCAATTCCCGTTGCTCCACGTCGGGTCCTTCACCGGGTTTGGTCCGTTTCCGAACCACTCGGGCGGTGGCTCCGAGACGAACAGCTTGGACGACGCCACCTTCCGCATCACCGACGCCCGCTTCGACATAATATCGAAAATTTTCGGGAAAAGATCTTTCTGACGACCCTTCCGCGATCGATCTTTCTTCCATATCACAAGATTCTTCGTCCTCTAGCCGCGTTTTGTGATTTATAGACCTGTGCCCCTGAACCACCACAGTCGACCTTTCTTTCAAAAGCCCGATGATGCCGGCCGGCCGACTAGACCGCGGTGGTGACGAGGGCGTTAGGTTTGGCCTCCTCGATGGCGTCCTGGTGTGCCTTGACGTGTGAGCTTCTTTGTCGCCCCTGGGCTGGGCCGCCACGCTTCAGAGGATGGAGGTGATCTCGCGGACCGTGATCGCTGTGATCGAAATTGGCGAGGGCCTTGGGTGCGAGAGGTCGAGTAGGAGGAGACTGGCCAAAGCAAAACAAGGCCCCAAATCGATCGATCGCTCGCTCGCTCGCTCGCTCGCTTTTGGCGCTGGAGGTGGTGGTGGTGGTAGCAGACGGACGTCTGTTCGATAGAGTCTTCGTCTCGCACGTGGAAAGAAGTCTGTCGATCCGATATTAGTACTCGACGATCAAAAAGGTCACTGTCGGCGGCGGCGACACATTAGCCTGCTCCCTATTAGTAAATAATATACTCGCAGGCAGTTTTGGGGGCCGCCGAAACTTTGTGCAATAGAAGCAGTACGAAGCAGAAGAGAGTAGAGAGGTATCAGAAAAAAGTTGTGGTGGAGCGCTGTTGGTTGTTCAGCTTTCGATGACGGGGCCCGCGAGAGGGGCGACTTGGCTGGCGCGCGCACGGGTCGGGGGGAAGATGAAGACGAGGTACGCGAGGGTTCCGAGGATGACCCAGGTCGAGAGGAGAAGATAAAGGACTCGGGGATCGCCGATTGGGGCTCGGAATATGATCTCGTCGGAGACGCTCGCCGAGATGGACGAGAGGGCGAGGCCGACGGACATGACGCCGCCGTTCATGCCAACGAGAGTCGCGGAAGTATCTCGGGGGACGTCGGCGAGCATGAGTGTTAGGACCCAGGGGTAGTTGGTAAAGATGAGGATTGCGAGCGAGTACATGACGACCGCGGAGAAGACGAGCGACGAGCAGAGTCCTCGCCGAGCGTCGACGAAGCACTGGGAGGTCGCGACGGCGAGCGAGGCGCCGGCTAGGCCGTAGAAGGCGATTCCCCGGCGCAACAATGTCGCTGGGTTCGAGAGGGTGCTGGCGTACTTGTTCATTTGGGCGCCGAGCATCCCGAAGATGCCGATGGATCCAACAAAAAGGCCGGCGACGTTCGCGTCGAGGCCGAACTCGTCTTCGAGCGTGTAAGGCCAGAGCGTCAGCATCGTGCCAGCGAAGGAGTTCGTGGTCGTGTTGAAGATGAGGCCGCCCACCACGATGGAGGCCGCGCTACCGTCGAGCGATTCCCAGACTTTAACCAGAAGTCCGGCGAACGACTCGACCACCGGATCTTCGCCGCGGCGGCGGCGGCGGTTTTTGGACCACGTCGTCGAAACCGACGTCGAAACCGACGTCTCGGGAAGCACGCAGATCATCCCGAGAAGGAGAAGAAGCCCAAACAACAGCAAGAGAAAAAACACGCATCGCCAGCCGAGGACGGACCCTACGCTTCCCCCAAAGGCGGGAGCGACTATTATCGTGACGGAAAACCATTGCGACATCGTCGCGAGATTTCGACTCCGAAGCTCCTCGTCCTCGTAGACGTCGCACACGATGGCCTCGGCGATCGCGCGCGCCGAGCCCTCGCCGAGCCCCTGGACCACCCGACCGCACACGAACGCTCCCGTGGACGTCGCGAGACCCGACATCGCCGAGCCCGCGACAAACACCAAAAGACCCGCCGCGAGCGTCGGCTTCCTCCCCGCCACCGTCGAGACTGACCCCCACATCGGACCCGACACGCCGCTGATTATCCAGTTGAGTTGCAGGGCGAGGGACATCATCACGAGGCTCGCGCCGAACTCGCGCCTGATTTTTGGCGCCATCGGCAAGTACGCGTCCGAGCTCGCCGAGATCAGCGCCATCATTGCTCCGAGCAGCATCATCTGAATGAACGACAAGCTCTCCACGCGACTCTCCACCAAAGGCGACAGCTCGTCGTCCGAGCTCCCGCTCCCCGCCCTCCTCATCGCTTTTTTGGGATTCTTGGACTTTCGGTTTTCTGAAGGAAAACAAACAAACCTGAAGGAAAACTTCGTTTCCTTCTTGTAGTACAAGTAGTACAAAATGGATACTCCACAGGTCTTCGCCTCCTTCCCGGCGGCCTTGGTGGCGCAAGCTGCCGTCGACGCAACCTTCGCGACCGTCTGGTCCCAGCACAACGGCGTCGAGCGGCGATTGACCTTCAAGCAGTTTTCCGCGGCCGTGGCTTCGGGGGCTCAGGCTTTAAAACAACAGCAGATTTCAGGCCGCGTCGCGTTTCTGGCCAAGGGCACCCTCGACTTTTACGTTGCGATCGTGAGCGTGCAG
The DNA here is from genome assembly GCA_029834535.1 of Chrysophaeum taylorii. NCBI lineage: Eukaryota > Pelagophyceae > Pelagomonadales > Pelagomonadaceae > Chrysophaeum > Chrysophaeum taylorii. The sequence continues at coordinate 41,462 of JAQMWT010000216.1, forward strand.
GCGGTGGGGGCGACGCCCGTGCTCCTCAACTGGCGCCAGCCGGTCGACGCGCTCGCCGGCATGATCGACGACGCGAGGGCTACGATTCTCGCGGTTGGCGCGCCCTATCGCGAGCTCGGCAAAGAGCTCGCGAGCTGCGTCCGGCAAGTGCTTTCGATCGACGGCGCGACGACGACGACGACGACAAAAGAAGAGATGCCATGGACCTGGAATACCGACGACGACGACGGCGGCGGCGGCGGCGCGCTGTTCCGAATCGCCAGAAATCCAAAGGCGCGGCGCGACGAGGTCGAAGCTGCTATCTTCTTCACCTCGGGCAGCACGAGCCGCCCCAAGCCCGTGTTGCACACAAACGAGACGCTGTTGTGGACGGCGGAGAATTTCGTGTTTCCGACCTCGACGATGACGACGACGCTGTGCTTCATGCCCAACTTCCACGTCCTCATGTGCTTCCAAAACTTCTGGCTGCCGATGACGAGAGGCATCGGCGTATCGATCCACGGCGCCGACGCGACCGACCCCATCACGGCGGACCTTTTGTTGCGGGCGGCGACGGACCTGCGACCCTCGACGATCGACACCGTTCCGTTTATCATGAGCGAATGGTCTTTGATGAGGCTCGAGGCCCTGGCGCCTCTCGCCGCGTGCGAGGCCGTAAGATCGGGCGGCGCTCCGCTGTCGACGGCCGTCTGCGAACGCCTCGTCGACGCCGAGATTCGGGTCCAGACCCACTACGGACAGACAGAGGCACCGGGCATGCAGCTATTAACGGTGCCCGACGCGGCACCCGACGAGATCGCCGTGTTCCAGCCGCCCTGGATGGTCGTCGAGATCAAGCTCGACGGTTGCGGCGAGGAGGGTGAGCTCCTCATCCGAGGCTGCAAGGGTTCGAGTCCCGGCTACCTCAAGGCTGGCACTTTAATTCCCGGCTCGTCGAGGGTCGACGAGCACGGGTGGCATCACACGGGCGACGTCTTCAAGCGCGTCGTGACGCGATCCGGCGGAGTCGGCGTCGCGCACGTCTCGCGCGTCGACGACACCATATTGCTCAGCACCGGCGAGATGTTCAACCCGATCCCCATCGAGGCGGCCATCGTCGACTACGCGGCCCGCCACAACCTGAAAATATCGCGCCTCGTCGTCCTCGGGAAGGACCACCCTTCGCCGTTTCTCGTCGTCGAACCCGCCGCCGCCGCCGCACTCCCGTCCGATCCGTCGTTTAAGGAGCTCCTGTGGCCCGGAGTGGAGGCGGCCAACGCGACCCAAGTCGAGTACGCCCGAATCAAGCGAGGGCACGTCCTCGTGCTCGTCGACGACGTGCTCCCCCATTCGGCAAAGGGGAACGTGATTCGGAAGCGAGCCGAGGCGTCGTTCGCCGAGCAGCTCGGGCGAATGGCCGAGGAGGCTATCGCCGAGGGCGTCGACTGGGATGCGCTGAGACGCCTCGCGTTCGAGGCCGGTTTCGGCGACGACGTCGACGCCTACCTCGCCGAAAAGGGCGCGCGAGGCGACGACTTGTCCGTAATCGGCGTCGACTCTCTTGGTATTCGGTCGCTCGTGAGTCGCGCCGTGATCGAAGGCGAGCGCATCGGCGACAACGTCAAGGCCTGGACCGTGACGTGCGTGGTCTTCGTGCACTGGTATCGTCCGGTGTGGCTCCAAGACGGCGCCCCGGGCGTCGGCGCGCTCTCGGTCTTCTACGACGCGAGCGTCGGCTCCAAGTACCGAGCGGTGTCGTGGAGCGTCCAGTACGCGGTCACCTGCGCCGGCTTCATCGGCTCCTTGTATCGAGACGTGGGCTTGACGGCGAGTCTCAGCGCTCTCGTCTTTTCGATCGGCTATACCGAGGGCCTGCGCGACGGCGACGCCAGGATCGTCCGCTTCACCAAACGCGAGCCCTCGCTCCTCGTCCTCATCGTCTTCATGAAGACCGTCGTCTTCCTGGTGTCGGCCTACGCCTACGACCATGCCTGGCTCCCCGACTGCCTCAACGTCAACCCACCCTCGAACATCGTCTGGTTCTTGTACTGCCTCTTTCTCTACCGCATCATCCTACGACTCTTCCAGACGCTCCCGCTCCCGCCCTCCTTCGAACGGCAGCGGTGGCGCGCTCTGGGCGTGACGGCATCCTTCGCTGTCCTCTACTTGATCAACCTCAACCGGCAGACAGCCCAGCTCAACAGCAATACCCCTTTTCTCCCCAGCTGGCTCAACATCGTCCTCAACGTCGTCTTCAACCCGGGCGCGTTCCTCCTCGGGTCGAACGTCCAAAGCACCGGCGACCTCTCGGCCGACAACCTCGTCTTCTGGCCAAAGGTTGGCGATGGCTCTTCGTATCGCGGCTACACCTACGCCTACTTGCGGACCGGCGAAACCAAAACCTCGATCAAAGAGTCGGTCGTGTGGGACGACGGCAAGCTCTTTCTCCTCTTCCCGCCGTGGCTCCTGGGCTACTACTTTGGCGAACCCATCATCACGCTCTGCAAGCGGCTCCTACCACCATCACGCAAGACGACGACGACGACGACAACAACCACAGCCTCCTCCTCCTTGATAGTCTCCGGAAACACGGCGGCGGCGGCCTGCGTCGCCGCAGCTTTTTCGCTCAATTGGCTTCTCGGGACGACCTACATCACGTGGCTCGCGCAAGGCACGCCCGCGCCGTTCGCGTCCCACCCCAACCGCATCCACACCGACGACTGGCCCCCCGGCTTGCCCCACTGGATCTGGCAGCCCTCCCCCGACGGCGAGCGCGACGGCCTCGTCGATTGGAACCCGAAATGGGCCCGCGTCTTCTACCTCACGTTCGACATGGGCGCCAACTTGTTTATCGCGCTTCTCATCATCGCCGCGTGCGCTGTCGTTCCGTGGCGCGCTGCCCGGTGTGGCAACGCTGCTCTCGGAAAGTACATCTTGATGCAGACCTGGCCCACCGCGTACTTCGTCTGGCTCCTCTATGTCGTCTCCTGGCTCGGACGCACTTTCGGACCCGCCAACTTCCTCGTCAAGCTCTTGCAGCTCTCCTTGCTCGTGGGATGGCCCTTCTGCTTCGTTTACCTCATCGGGCCCTTCTTCACCGCCATCAGCGTCGCGATCCCAAAGTTCGTCTTGTGGTTTGGCGAAACTGCCACCTCGCCACAACTTCTCCTCGCCGATTCCCGATCATACCTCCGCGCCCTTCCCAAAAATCTGCGCGCCTGGTTCGAAAACTACGCCTTCGAACTGCGCCGGGACGTCGGTCTCCTGTGCCGGTGCGCCCGAGATCTTATCAATTACGCCGCGCTCGGTCCAAAGATCACCCCCCGCCTCGACGGCGACGATCGATCCCCCGCCGCCGGAGCCTCCGAGGGAGACAAGCTCATCGCTGACCCCTTCAATCGCCATTCAGACGAATACGGCGCCCTCGCCTCCCGCGTCTAGTTGTCGAGGAAAGGAATGTGCTCCCGATCATTCTTTTTCCCGTCGTCGTCGTCGTCGTCGCATTCTTTTTCTTCTTCTTCTTCTTCTTCTTCTTCTTCTTCGAGGTCCAAATATTGTCTTCGTCGTCGTCGTCGTCGTCGTCGTCGTCGCAAATTGTGATTATGAGTTAATATATGGACACCCGCCGCGACTCGGCGCGAGTCCTATATCAAGAAAATAACACTATCATCATCATCATCAATGTTATCTGTTGGCCGGTGGATAGGCAATTTCGAAGACGACCAACGCGAATGTCTGTCTGCCGGTCCCGAGTCAGTCAGTCAGTCGGTCGGTCGGTCGGCGGGGCCCGCAGGCCGACGACGCTGCGTTCGAAGAGATCTTTCGTCATGGTGTCGCTCGCTCGCTCGAAGGTACCCTGCGAGAGCAAGGTGGCATCGACACGCGAGAGCGCGGTCGACGGGTGCTTCCCGGCGCGCACGCACCGAGACCCGATGTACCTGCCTGGTAATTAAGTCGGGTGGCCCATCAACCCACTCTGAGCTCGCTCATGTACCCCACCCTTTCCCCTTGCGACCACTGCTCCTGCCCCCCCTCCTTTGGAGCTTCTTGATCTTCGCTCTCTGCGCCGCCCATCGTCTATGTTCTTTTCGTGTTGATGATTGTCGTTCCTCGACCGCCGACACGTCGGGTTTGCTGGCCTGGTGGGGTGGATGCTGTGACTACTCGCGTCGACGTGATCCCTCTGAGTTTGTCAATTTTTTTTTTTTCGTTGGCTTGTTTAAGTACATCCATCGTCGCGGCATTGGTTCTGTGACAGCTCCGAGCTCCGAACACAAGGCTGGTGTATCCTAGAACGAACGCCGGTTTCTTGCTTCCCGACAGGTACTACGGAACTAAGGGACGGTCGGCGCGCCTCTCGCTGTCTCGACCGGCGACACACTCGTGTTTTAGTTGGTTTTGGTTCTTCTCGTGTTTTCTTTCTTCAACATTTGGACAAGCACCACCAAGATTCAGGCTTGTGTCGTGCACACGGTGTGCCCGAGGCGAAATAGTATAGTTATTATTTAGGGAGCAGCAAGAATACGAATGATATATATCCCACACACCCTGCCCCCTCTGAATTTTCTTCTCGCGCCTATTAATTAATTAATGAGCCGGTTCTAATGAATTAAGGAGGAATTGGAAAAGTTAGACTGCTAAGAGGGGGGACTTTACTTTCGTTTCACTAGATCCCGCCGAGAGACACAAAAATTGCCCCACCGAGGACGAAAAAAAAAAAGGTGTGCTCGGTGGTCGGTTGGAGCTACCCTAGCGCCTGGTAGCGAGCGCTATGTAACTATATACATGCCAGCCCAGTTCATGGGGCGCAGGCCAATAATCCCAGAGGCCATCATCATAACCCATCCCACTGCGAACGAACGTCCCGGCTTGCTTCCTTCACCGGCCCGCCCGGGAGGCGAAGAGGTGCCAACCTGCGCCGCCGGGAGGACTCGTCTGCCCGCGCAAGGCGCAGGTTGAGAAGAAGGCACCGACCGTCCTTCACGATCGCAACCTAGCGCGCAAAGGAAACAAAAGAAGAGAGCCGTTAATCGGCCTGCAACCTGAGAAGTAAGTGCGCGAAACTCCAGTTTCGGGCGTACATATTTCAACCACGTAGTAGTAAGTAAAGTAATCGGAAAAGAAAACACTTAAAGTGCGGCAAGAGCGAACGGCGAAGTGCATGTCGAGCTTTCCAGCGAGACTCGATGCCGGCGGCGGCGACAGGACATTCGCGACCGTCTGGTCCCAGCGCCTCGGCGTCGAGCGAATCTTGAGTTACAAGGAGTTTGCCGCGGCGGTGGCGTCTGGGGCTGCGGCGCTGGAGGAGCATTCTGGGGCCGTGCGCAGCGAGCGCGTCGCGTTTCTGGCCAAGGGGACCCTCGACTTTTACGTCGCGATCGTGAGCGTGCAGGCGGTGGGGGCAACGCCCGTGCTCCTCAACTGGCGCCAGCCTGTCGAGACGCTCGCGGGAATGATATACGACGCGAGGGCTACTATTCTCGCGGTTGGCGCGCCCTATCACCAAGTCGGCCAAGAGCTCGCCACGTCCGTTCGGCAGATAATTTCGATCGACAACGCGGTACGGAACCCGGATTGGACCTGGAGCGTCGCTGGTGCGACGCGCGGACGACCCCGAAGAAACCTCGACGACGACGACGACGAGGCTGCCGTATTCTTTACCTCTGGCAGCACGAGCCGGCCGAAACCCGTGTTGCACACCAACGGGACGCTTATGTGGACGGCCGATAATTTCGTGTTCCCGCGAAACTCGATGATGACGACGACGACGCTGTGCTTCATGCCCAACTTCCACGTCCTCATGTGCTTCCAGAACTTTTGGCTGCCCATGGCGAGAGGCGTCGGCGTATCGATCCACGGAGCCGACGCGACCGACCCCATCACGGCGGACCTCTTGTTGCGGGCGGCGACGGACCTGCGACCCTCGACGATCGACACCGTCCCGTTTATCATGCGCGAGTGGGCCGCGATGGAGCCGAAGGTGCTCGGAGCGCTCGCGGCGTGCGCGGCCGTGCGGTCGGGCGGCGCTCCGCTCTCGACGGCCGTCGCCCAACGTCTCGTCGTCGACGCCGGGATTAAGATCCAGTCCCACTACGGACAGACCGAGGCGCCGGGCATGCAGCTGCTGACGGTTCCCAACGCGGCGCCCGACGAGATTGCTGTGTTCCGGCCGCCGTGGTCGGTCGTCGAGATCGAGCTCGACGGCGGCGGCGACGAGGGCGAGCTGCTCATCCGAGGGTGCAAGGGTTCGAGTCCCGGGTACCTCAAGGCTGGCGCTCTCGTTCCTGGGTCCTCGCGGGTCGACGGGTGGCACCGCACGGGCGACGTGTTTCGGCGCGTGACAACGCGATCCGGCGAGGTCGGCCTCGAGCACGTGTCTCGCGTCGACGACACCATCTTGCTCAGCACCGGCGAGATGTTCAACCCGAACCCGGTGGAGGCAGCGCTGCTCGAAACTATGTCGAGTATTATCGAGCGCGCCGTGGTCCTCGGTCAAAATCGGCCGCAGCCAGCGCTGGTGGTCGAGCTCAAGAGCACGGTGCGTCGGGAAGCAGTCGCGCGATCGCTCCTCGAGCCGCGCCTCGCCGAAATCAATGCGCGGCAGCCTCTCTACGCGCGCATCGGTCACGTCGTGATTCTTTTACCCCCGCGGGGAGACCCCGAGCTGCCGCACTCCGTCAAGGGCGGCGTCATTCGCGTCCAGGCCGAGAAGCTCTTGGCGAGCCGGCTCTCGGCCATCTACGACGACGACGACGACGACCAGGCTGCTGCTGCTGCTGCTGCTGAAGCCCCGGCGTCGTGGTGGTTCGACCGCGCTTTCGAGCATCTCAAAACGGATCATCAACAAGTCGATTCAGCATCATCTCTGGAGCAGGAGGTAGGGAAGATGCTCGCGGCCGGAAAGACGACCGGCGAAGTTATCGTGGAGCTGGGGCTGGACTCCGTGACGGCCGCGCGGCTCGCGGCCCGATGGCGGCTCGCGCGCGAGATGAAGCCAAACGCATCATGGGTCGACCGGCTGAAAGCTCGCATCGTCCAAAAACGACCCGTCGCAGGGAGACCGCTCGCGACGATTATCCGGAACGAGGTCCACGTCCGCTGGTACCGGGCGATCGGGCTCTTCGAGGGCCTCGACTTCGGCTACGGGTCGCTGGTGGAGGACAGGAGCATGAAGGGGATCACGTCGACCCAGATCGTGACGCACGTCACCTGCGAGCGCGGCGCGCTCCGAGCCCGCGTATACCGCGACTCTCGGTTTTCGGGCAGACGTCTTCCGTGCGTCCTCGAGATTCCCGGGGACGCTTTTTTCGGGTATGCGAACCCCCGACCCTTTCCGTTCTTCCTGGTCCGGCTCGGATTTGCGGTGGCCCAGGCCGAGCGCAGGGGCTCGCACGAAGGCGGCGCTTTTCCCGGCGCTCTCGTCGACGTGGCGCGCGCGCTTCGAGCGATCAGAGACCGTGCCGACGACCTCGGCGTCGACCCAACCAAGATCGCCGTGTTTGGGGAGTCCTCGGGAGGCTGGTTTTCTTCGATGCTCGGGGCCCTCTCGGCCATTCGCGATCCCGAAATCCTCGGGGGCTGCGACGTGTACGGTGCCGCCGCCTGCGTCGTCGCCTACTACCCCCCCACCCGATTCGACCGCCTCGACGCCATGGCAAAGGGCCAATGGCTCTTCACCGATCCCCACGATGACCCCACCTCCCCCGAATCCCTCTTCCTCGGGTCTTCCCTCAAAAACGACCCGGCGAAATCCGAAGCCGCGTCGGCCGCGACCTACGTCAACGAATCCACTCCTCCCTTTTTCCTCATCCACGGCGACGCCGACCCCATGATCCACGTCGAGCAGTCCCGCCGCTTCTTCCAAGCTCTCGTCGCCGCTCGGGGGTCTGCTGCTGTCGAACCCCCGGACTGGCGGACCCGCCGTCCAACTCTATTCGACGACGCCGACGACAACAAATGGAATCGACGAGGGGGTCGGACCTCCCGCGGCGACAACTTTTTTCTCTGCGCGCCCGACCACCACCACGAGTACCTCGAACTCCAGGGCGCGGGCCACGCGACGGCGGCCTTCTCCGATGTCGAGATCGAGTCCCTCGTCCTCGCCTTTCTCAAAAAGTGGCTCTCTCTGGGCCAAGACGATTGATCTCTCATATTTTTCCTGCTGCCGCCGCCGCTGGCTCCGCTTTTTTATATCGTCGGAAACGGACGCCGCAGTCTGAAAGCAAATAAAACGAAACGTAGGTATTGGTACGCATGCACACGCGCATATCATCATAGTATCGGCTCCCTCCTATACCCAGCTATTTTGTTTGAGCGAGACGACGACGACGACGACGACGACGACGCCGCGATTTTCCTCTCATTCTTTCTTTCTTATGGGTGGAATTCGTACGGGCACGAGGCTGGCAAGGTTGGCCACGAGGAGGTTCGTTTTTGCTTTTACTCCTAAGGTGGTGGTGCCAGGGCGCAATCGCCTCCACCGACGCATAGTAGACCGACGTCTCTGCAACGAGACAAAACTTCCGAGATCGCCGCGGAACGACGGCGGCGTGTCTGATGTCCATCAGCACGTAGACAAGAAACCGGGCCCACTTCCAGATAAAGAGGTGTTCTTGAAAGGCGACGATTTTTCTTCCCTGCTTTTCCACTCGTCTGCTGGTCAGCAGCAAATGACGGCGCGATCCCGTGATACATACATACATACACTCGAGGACGTAGTCTACGACAACGCATTCGTATGGGCCACGCGGTTCCCGCTCGTCGTCAGCCTTCGACGGCAAGCCGCATCAGCGCGACGTAGTAGTAGTTAGTATTAACCCTATACGGTACGGGTGGCGTCTTTTGGTACGTGACATTATGGACTTTGTTTTACCACAAGAGTTGTTTGTGGATGGAGTTTTTCATTTGCCGCAAGAGGTTGACGGGCAGTGCAGCGCGCGTGTCCGAAGATGATGTGGTCCAAGTCGACTCGCAAAATAAGTTCTTCAAAACAACATCAGGACGATGTCTTGGAGGACCATCGTGAGACTCCTCCAGATTGTGGGGCAGCGAGATCGATCGATTGATACCCGTAGATCGCGTGCCGGACGTCGCCATAGCCTTGTGATACGCTGGCGCCAGGTCAGTCCCGCATCGTCGACCGCGTCGACCGGCTGGCGCCAGGTCAGGAGCACTGGCGTCGCCCCCGCCGCCTGCACGCTCACGATGCAACGTCGACTAAGATGCCGAGGCGTTCGCCCCCCGCGAACCTCTCTGCCGCAGCGGCAAACTCCTTCAAAAGTCCACCGCTGCTCTCGACGCCGAGGCCCCGAAACCAGCGAAGGTGGTCTAGTTACCCCTTCTCGACGGCGTAGGGCCGCCGGATTACCCCTTCTCGACGGCGTAGGGCCGCCGGAAACGAGGAGAAGCTGCGGTCCGAATGACGTCACTCCCCTTTTACCAGCCGCGCTTTGGTCCCCCGAACCCCGTGCGGGCGTCCATCCGCACTATCCCCCTAGTAGTAGGAAACTCGGAAACTCCTCTCTTCGTCTGCCCCGCGGCTCGGCGATGACCCCGACTAGGCCCCAGGACATGTCCACCGTCCACCCATATGGGGTACCTTGGCCTCTCTAGCCCCTCACGCCTTTTCCCAAACCCCTCGCACTCTCTCTCTTCTAGACGTCGCCGCCTAGCCTACGGGCGCACCAGGTGGCGAGATTCATGAATTATCTTCGTCGAGACCCGACGAGGTCCCCGGTGGTGGAGGCGATCCCCGTGGTCGGACGATGGTTATGGTGCATTTGCGCGGAGAAGACGCCCTCGGCACAAACGTCGGTATCGAACATGGTGCGGCTGCGAATGCGAACCTGGTTTTCATCGATGCAGAGAACGTCCTGGCCTCCCTCGGCGACGGCGGCGGCGCGATTGGAACCGCGGCGATTGAACCTGTCCGTCGTGAAGAGGACGTGCTGTCCGTCGGGCGCGGCATCGCCGCGCGCGAGTCGAACTCTGGCGACGAGGTTGTTGTCGAGATAAACAGAGAGTTCCCGAGCGCCGCGATTCGGAGTCTTGGAGTAGTTCCAGATCGTGAGAGCCGCGAGCGAAACTGGCTTGTTCAGGAAGACGTAGAGTTCGTTCTCGTCGGGAAGACCGGGGAATTCGGCGTCGCTCAAAGAGATACGATTGGGCGCGAGCCACACCCTCGACGACGAGGAGCTGAAGAGGTTGGCCGGGACGCGAAGATCGCGCCGAAAGTCGTCGCCGAGCACGCGGATCGAGTCGGGCAAGCCGCACACGCGCTCGGGCGAGACGACGCGCTGCTCGGCGTCGCGGAGCTCGAGGCCGTCCAGCCCGAGATAATAGGCGTCGCCCCACGTGCCGTGGAAGACAAGGCGCACCATCGCGCCGCGAGGAAGTTCGGGCGTCTCGTAGTCTTCCAGGATATGGTCGGCGCGCGGTTTTTGAACAGCCGAGACGTGACGTACTCCAAATTGTTTTATCGGCGGCCGCGGCATCTCGATGTCGTCGAGCGCGATGCGCTGGTGGAAGTCGACCCAACCGCGGCCAGGCGCGGGACGGAGCTCGACTAAGCCTCGAAGCTCGCCGTCGGCTTCGACTTGGATGACGCGCGCGCCGCGAGCCGCGTCCTCGGGCGACTTGTTGTAATTCGAGACGCCAATACCCCAGACCGTCGTCGGAGCTCCGAGGTCAAGGGCGAGCCACGGCGGGCTCTTGGCGTCGAACGGCACGAGCCAAAAGTGCCGATCGTCCACCGTCTCCGTCGCGCCGTCGACCAGCTTGCTCAGCGTCCGGGGGTCGCCGGAGAACCCCATCGTCTCGAGGTCGCGAGGCTCGGCCGAGAGTTGCGATGGTAGGATTGAAATCGCAGCCCCCGAAGCGTCGGCGTACACTTGAATCCCACTCAGGCCAACGTAGTGGCGATCTGCGAAGAAGAAGAAGAAGAAAAGGTCCTCTTGGCACGCACAAAAAAAAAAACGTGATTACAACACACCTCCCCACGTCGCCAAAAGACGGATCGTGATATGCCGAACGCGACTCGTACTTGTTGTTGTTGTCCCTCTCGCCTGCGCGATGATCGACGATGTCCCGGCGGCGGCACCGCCGCCACCACCGTTCGAGGCGGATTCGCCGAGCTGGTCTGGCGACGCTGCTGCTGCTGCTGCTGCTGCCAGGTGCTCGGCGTTTGATTTTTTTGAAGAAAAAGCGACGACGACCCGCGCGCGGGGGTATTGCTCTTTTCCCTCCTCTTCTTCTTCCTCTTCTTCGCATACGGACGTTGGCACCGAGGTTCGCGGGCGCGCGACGTCGCGTACCAGGCCTTCCTCCGCCAACATGTCACCGTAACTCACCGGCAGGTCGTCCAGCGCAACTCGCTGCAGCTTGTCGGCGGTCTTGGGTCTCGCGCGCAGAAGTTGCTGCGCCTCCCGAAGCAGGTTGGCATCTTCATCGGGCCGCAACGCAACGTCGTTCTTCTCAATATTACGGAGAATGTCCTCGCTGGCCGTAAAGAGGATCATCTCGCACGCCGAAGCCGCGCCTTCGAGACTGCCGAGGGCTTTGCGAATCTCGCCTTCGAAGACGGGCGTGTCGTCGAGCGACGCGCGCATGCGCCGCACTCCACGGTAGCTGTGTGCCCGTGACTTGTTGTAGTTCCAGATCCGCAACATCGAGATAGCTGGTGCCGGCTTGGCTATTTCGGCGGCCAATTCGAGCGTGATCGAATGCTCCTGTTCGTCTTCGAACGGCGCCAGCCAAGCGTGGAGCTCGTCACACGTGAACGAAATACCGTCGATCAGCTTATCGGCCGTTCGCGGATCCGAGTCGTACTCGGGTAGCACGTTGATTGATGGCGGCGTCGCCGCTATCGTGACCACCTTGAGCTGCTCGCCATTCTCGTCGAACACCTCGATCCCGTGGAGTCCGACGTAATACGGATCACCTGTTCGGTTCACACGTCATGATGCAAGCACTGCACCACGCGACAAAAATGGAAATACACGACACTCACCCCAGGTGGAGAGCAATTCGAGCTTGAGCACTCGCCCTCGAGGCAGCGTGGGAATTTCCACCATGGTTTCCTCTCTCTCAAACTCACGGTCTTCTTTTGGTTCATCAAGCTGCTGCTGCTGCTGCTGGTCACGCGTCAATAAACCTGGACCAGTACGCGGTGGCTCGTCCAAGGAGAAGGAGGTATGTGCAGTGTCTTCAATACTATTCGCAAAGTTTTCGAACTGCGACGCCGTCAACAACGTCGTCGACGTCGTCTCAAAGATATTTTCCGACGGTGGATGCTGCTGCTGCTGCTGCTGCTGTTGCTTGACATCGGGCCCTCCTGCCTGCTGCACCGCTTGTTGGGATCCACTCGCCATCACCGATGTTGCTGCCTCGTCTCGAATCATGGCTTCCACGATTGGCTTCGGTGGGTCGTGGGACGCAGATGTCACGGTAAAATTTCCGCCGACGACCGCCGCGCCAGCTTGAGAGAGACGAGACCTGTTCTTTTTCGAAAAGTATGTCAGCGAATCCCACGACTGCTGCAGCGATTCGTCGCTCGCGACACGACCGATCGATGCCTTATTTCTGGTTTTGTGATCGAAGCTCGGTGCCGCGGGCTTGGTGGCGCTACTCTGCTTGGCGAGCTGCGAGAGTGGAGATAGCACGTCGAGCTCGGCACTCAAGGCCTTCACTTCAGTCCACTCTTTCTCCCCTTTGTCGGCTGGGATCTCAGCTTCCCGCCGAGGCGCCGAGGCTTCTGGAAGTTCGTCGGTGTCGTTAAGAGGTTCGACCGAGTCCTCAATTGTGAGCACGCGGCGCCGGCGCGCGCGCGGATCCCTTTGCTTGTCCCCTCCTCGGTCCGTGTTGCGGCCTGGTAGCACGTCGACTCTGCCTTCATCGGCGACATCCTCTTCAACAAATGACCCCTTCATGACCATCCGAGCGACGACATCGTCTCTCGGAGCGGCCACCACGCTGGCGGCGGAAGAAGACCCTTTGTCATCTTGTTTCGAATCGACGACACGAGGACGTTGTTGGGGACGCAGATTAAAACTGCGATCGGCGAGCCACAACGGGATTCCGACAGACCCTTCCGCGTACTGAAGAGCAGTGGCCGTCTGACATTCGACGACGCTCCGAGCAGCAACGGGTAGTGGCGGCGCCGCTGCCGGTGTCGGATGGGTGGTTGCTTGCATGTTTTGGTCTTTTTCGGGCGGCGTTTGTCTCAGCTGTTTGATGGTGGCAGCATCTTCCGATGTCTTGATGCGCGCCTCGGAGAACATCTGTTCAACGAGCGGATCTTCTCGGGCGATTGGAATCGGAAACCCATGTTTTGTGGAAGGAGGGACAGCTGGTGCCGCACATGGAATCTCCGCGACCACATGCCGAAGCGGAACATCCAGCACATCTTTCCTGCGATACACCGGCAGGTCGCGGTTGCACGGAGTTTGGAAACGAGCGAGCTCGCCGCGCCAGACTTGCCGATCGTTCAAAAACATTTCGAGCCGCCGGACCCCAAGCGACCCTGGCGTCGACGAAATGCCATCCGTTTTGCCCGGACTCGCCGAGCAGTTCCAGATGCGACACCGAGTTCCCTCTGGCAGAATATCTGTGGACAACTGAACATGCAACTCGACCGGACCATCCGAAGGGAGCCGTACGATCCAGGATTTCGAGGCTAGGTCGTCGTCGCTGTTCGGCGGTGCAAGCAATCTAGGGAGCTCAGATGCTGACCTCGACGTAGGAGGCGCTGGTCGAGGGGGGTTTCCAGCAAACAGACGCAAATCTGACGGTTTTATGGGCATGTGCTCGCCATTCGGCGACAAGACCGCGATCGCATCGAGCCCTGCGACGCGCGGTCCGTCCCAACCGTCGTGGATACGCAACGTGAGTCTTGATGGGCATAAAGGGGCAACCTGGTCGTCGTTGACGCCCAGCGCGCGTCCCTGGTCGACGACCGCCGTACGACGGATCTTCTCCTGCCACAAGAGCTCGCTCGAGAGTAGTCCGCCTTTGCTCAGCCGCTTCAATATGTCTAGGCATTGACGCATCGCGGCCACGTCTGACGGTCCGAACGTGACGTCCGTATCGTTCGCACCGTCATTATTCTCCTCGTTAAACTGTGCCGCGATGTGCACCAGCAGCTTCTTCTGCGAGCGATGGAGAGTTTTAACTTTGGTGCTGAGCTGGCGCAGTAGCACGTCGTCAGACGCTTCGACTTCCACCTCTCCAGTAGGCGCTTTTTGATCGGTCTCCTCGGCCAGCGTTGCCGCTCCTTGAAGAGCAGCGGGTTCCCGTTCTGAGAGGCCCGCAATTGCCATCGGCGCGTTCGCCGCTGCGGCACAACTATTATTCCAAGTCTTTCCAACTTCCAGAATGGCGTCCATGCCGAGGTCGCCTTTCTGCGCGGCTGCTACGCGCGGAAGCGCCCGAACGACCCGAGTCGCACCGAGCTGCCATTGCGGGCTCTCCGCATCCGTGTCGACCTCGTCGCTCGGATCAAAGTCGTCCGCATACTCGTCTTCTTCGTCGACCTCGGCTGGCTCGTTCTCGTCGCGCCTCTCCGCCCGGCCATCGATCTGCCGTCGCTGAGCTCTCGCGCTCGCCCAGGTTCGTCGTCGCGAGCAGCTTGGGACCCCGTCGTCGCGCGGTCGATGACGGACTCGCGCACCCACGCGCTGCTTACTCCGCGCCTCGTTCGCGCCGGCCCAGTGCAACTCGAAGCCCTGCTCCATTTCCTGCAAGCGTCGCGTCTTGTCAGTTGCAGCCGCTTTTTTTAATCGATTCCGATGTTCGAGAAGCCGAATGTACTCAATTTTCTCCGCCGTTTTAGGCGACGGTGCGCCATCCATCTCAAGCACTGGACGACGACGACCTTAAAAATTGTCTCTCATCGTCCGCTGAGAAATAAATTTCATCACGGCGGCCGACGCCGATGTACTGAGACTTTGTTGAACAACAAGGTCCGTTACGAAGTTCATGAAACTCTGCGGGGGGAAATTAATGTATAAGGGGGGGGGCTATTGGACCCTGGAGTTCTGCTGGGGGTACGCGAAGAAAAATAATAGTGCCAAACTAGAGAACAGTAATTACTACTGTGTTACCCTTCAGCAGAGTGTGAGAACAGTGGTGGTCTGTCCTCGAATCTGTCTCTTAATCGAGGACAGCCGGTGTGAATAACACAGCGTTTTCTTAAATCAAAGGTGGCAAAGTTAAGTGAACTAACCAGGGGGTACTAACCCTAGTTCAGATTTTCTATCTCTACGCCCTTACAGATTGAACGTGGGGAGCGAAATCTGGATCAAACTAAGCGGGAAGCGTCTTACCATCGACAAGAATGAAAAGGGTGTTCTGGACAGAGTCGTGCGGTGGAAGAGCAGCTGAGAGAGTGACTTGATGGGATGGTGGGGAGGATGAAGTGGAATGAACGCCGTAGGCGTTTTTGAACTTGTGAAATAAGTTGCGTTGAAGGAGCTTCGAAAAATGATCAGCGACCTGGTAGAGAGTAGGACACCAGAGAGGTCGATGATCGAGTTAGCTTGGTAGTCACGAATGCGAAATTCTCGTAAGTTGATATGACGAGAAGGAGCACTGACTTTAGGATGATTAGCGACATGTAGTGCGCTAGCGTTGTCAATAAGTAAGGGGATAGCGTAAGCTTGATCACAAGAAAACAGATAGGGGTGGGAGGAGAAAAGCGTGTAGAACCAGTGACATTCATCAGCGGCGGCGCTGGCGGCGATGAGTTCAGCTTCCATGGTGCTCTTGGCAGTGAGAGTCTGGCGTTGGCTAGACCAAAATACGAGATTGCCAAAGACGAAGATGCATACACCAGAATTGGATCGTAAGCGAGGGTCAGAACGATCAGCGAAACTTGCATCAGTAAAACAGATAATAGGTGAACGAAGATGATGCAGTTTAGGATAGTAAGCGATCAGATGCTGAATAAAGGGGGTAATAGACGGGCTGTCGGATGAATAGTCAAGGGAATCATTCAGAGTGCCCTTTAAATAGCGAAGCAAAACATATAAGTGCAGAAGATGGGTTTGGTCAGGGTTGTGCTGCATCCCCTTGCAGCATTTGTTGCACAGGGTGGGGATGTCCGGCCGACATGTGACAGACAAATAAATGCTAGTGCCACAGTAGAAAGGGAAGTGCTGGCGTATTACGTCCAAGGTAGGAGCCAAGTCTGAGAGAAGGCTATTGGAAGGTTTTTGGACGAGGATGTCCGAATAGGGGACGTCTAGGCTATGCAGATTGAGCTTATGCTCAGCAAGCATCTTGTTGATCTTCGCTGCAACATTCATAGTGAGATGACCAGCGGAGACATTATAATGGACATCGATGCCAAGAAAGGATCGGATGTTGTCATGCCATGTACCCTTGCCATATTCGGTCTCCAGAGCGGTGCGAAGAGACGCAATTTTGGCAGTGTTGGTACCAGTGATCAATATGTCATCGACGGAAACGGATAGTAATACCCATT
Organism: Chrysophaeum taylorii; assembly: GCA_029834535.1. Taxonomy (NCBI): domain Eukaryota; class Pelagophyceae; order Pelagomonadales; family Pelagomonadaceae; genus Chrysophaeum; species Chrysophaeum taylorii. The sequence continues at coordinate 57,921 of JAQMWT010000216.1, forward strand.
GGTTGATAGATCGATCCCAATTGATATAAAGACAAGTATCGACTTGTGAGCGTTCGAACTCATGCTGTCGAAGAAATGAGTCGAGCTTAATATTCCACAACAAAGCTGACTGTTTGAGGCCATCGAGTCGGAGAGCGAGTTTTGACTCTGGATGGTTCTTCTGTATCTGCTGGACAAGATTTGGAGAGACACGTATTCCTCGAGGAAAATCGATCCATACCGGGCGATCGAGTGCGGATTGGATGAATGCCTGGGGAATGTCCGCGTGCGCGACAGGGAGCTTGTGCTTCACAGCAATGGCGAGCAGTAGCCGGTTGGTAGCAAGCACTGCGGTTGGTGAGGATGTGGCATAGAAGTCAATACCTACACGTGCCAAGAAACCTCGGGCGACTAGACGGGCTTTATAGCGGTCGGGAGTGCCGTCAGCAAAATACTTGATCTTCAGCACGAGCTTTGTCGAGATGGACGAACGGTCTGGTGGTAAAGGCTCAAGCTGGAATACACCATTGGAGCACAATCCTTCAATTTCCTTGCGAATCGAAGCGATATGCTTTAACTTATCTTCTTCGCTGAGTCCTTTAAGTTCGACAATCTTTTCCGGCTCATAGACGATATCTTCAGCGGTCACGAGTTGTAACACGACGTGATCGATGTGCTCCAAATCATAGTCCATGACTTCTTCGAAGATGTCTTGATTTGGATCACTTTGACTTAGGAAGAGGTGTCCGAGTTCGCCAGAATCATGCATGAAGGCATGCCTGTGACGAGAAGCTAGATGGTAGTGCTGATGCGCGGAGACGTCCCATAAAAGAGAGGAGCCCATACAACAGAATTCTTGGTTCCATTGACGCGCATAGTACTCTGTCGGTGACATTTCGTCATTGCACATGTAGTTCTCGAGAACAGAATTGTCGTTATCAAGGTGGTCAACCAACATAGACGAGTGGTATGGCTTCCTGGGGAAGTCAATGTACAAGAGTTCCGCGTCGGTTTCTCTCTGCAAGTCCAGTGCGGTGCCGCCCATGATACCGTAGTCTTGTGTGGTAGTTGCTAGGAGACATCCTTTCGGGACATCATTAGGCGGCTTAGCTTCTCTTCTCTTCGAATATTGAGAGCAGAGGCGATGCTGGCGGCGTGGCCCTGGTGCAGAGCGCTGACACTGATGAGGAACATCAATGTGCTGGACATGTTGGCTGTGGCGTGAGCCGTGGATTGCTCCTGCTGGTATTTCCAGTTGCGACCATACTCTGAGGCGAGAATGCGTCGGGTGAAGAGTTTTCCATCGTCAACACGTTTCACGATGTAGAGTTGATCCTTAGGGATGCGGAATCCACGTTCGTCATTGAGATCTGCTTTGAGTTTATCGCTCTGGTTGCGATGCACGAGGACTGGAGTAAAACCTGAATCGTCGAGAACAACCTCTAGGCGATCTTTTCGTTTGGGCATCGGGATGCTACCATCCGGTGGAGGTGGCCGGTTGAGGAACGAAAAATCCTGTTCACGTGTCGCGTCGCTGACGGGACTTGAATCAGCAGCGGGAGTTGGATCCAGTGCTTTGTGTTTGTCGTCATCGCTAGGTTGGTCATCGTGCTCGTCTTCGTGATTCTCGCCCTCATTTTTTGATTCCTGTCTAATATCCGGCATTTGCTGTTCGCTGATGCCTGGTAGCGGGTCCTCTTGTCGTGCCTTTGGTGGGATCTGTGCAAGTGCTTTGATCCGTTCGATCTCCTTGTTTCGGTTGACTGGCATGTCCGCGTCGACGTGAAAGTCGTTTGAGGTAACGATTTTTCCATATCGCCCTTGATGTACAAGCAGGATAGAGCTGTGAACATCACGGATAAATTGGTCCGTACCGGGGAGGTTCGGGAGATAGTTGTTGCTATGAAAGTAAGAGGCAGAGACGCTGGAGGGTTCCAGTTTGTGACTTTGAGGGTAGACAAAAGTGACAGGCTCGCCAAAGGGAAGAAGCTTTAAGAGCGGTGCCGTGGGCGACATGATACGCCGGGGAACGGTGCATGGCATGTGCGTGCGCGAGGGCAGGCCGTGAGAGCGCTGGTTGTCGGCTTGGATCTTATGCAGGAGAGCAAATGGGTGATAATACTCAGCGGCAATAGACTTTCCTTCGATGCGTACACTGCGAAGGTTGAGAAGACGAACCACGGTGCCTCGGGTGTTTTCTTTGATAATGTTTTCAGCAAGGTTTCGCTGGTGGAGGTGGCGACCAAAGATTTGGAATTGGAGACCAAGTTGCACCTTGAGAGGGTGGAAGGCTTCGGAGCGAAAAGTCGAGAATGCGTCAGAGGATATGATTTTCACATGGACATCGAATTCGACTTTGATCACGTTAACCACATGGAGGATGCCGGCCAGAACATCTTGTGCGTCTAATTTCCGTAGGAAAAAGACCCATTTGTGTGCTGAGATGATACGCACGAAGTGCATGATATAGCGAAATGCACCGTAGCACTTGTGGATGCTCGGGTATGATACATCCATGTGGTGGTGTTGGCCAGGGGCGTAGGCCAGTTCGCCCTGTGACCAGGAAGTGTTCTGGTGACGGAAGCTGACATGCGATTGACAGCGCTTCCATTCGCTGCAGCCTTGCAGATACCGATCATCACCTGGGCGGAGATTCGCTACATTAGCGGCAATCGTGCGGCGAAGAATCTCTGGTTGTTGGTGGTGTATGCGGTGCCAGCGAGTAACCAAGAGCACTCTTTTGGCGTGCTGAGTGGTGCCGGGCTGGTGCAAGGGAGGCAGTGCGGCAGTCGAAGCGCTGGGGGGGGCTGGGTCGCTTGTCGACTCGGATCTTAGCAACGGTTGCCTCGGCAAGAAGCGTCTCGAGGTTTGTCGATTTGCTTGGTTTGCGGATCGCATCATGGTGAGCATCTGCAACGGCATTGAAGAGGGAGGTGAGGTTCAGGTCTTCCTCTGCTAGGAGGCGGCTGGAGATGGTTGAGAAGAATTCTGCAACCTGGTGGATGTCTCCAGGGCTGGGGATGCCATGGCGTATTGTAGCCCATTCGACGTGAAGGTTCACGTGGTGGTGCGATTCGTGGAATGCGAGGACAGCGCTGTACTTTGCCTGCAACATGTGGTGCGGGACGGCGTTGGCCAGTGCCTTGAACGCGAAGTACGGCGGGTGCTGTTTGAATAGTCGGAGCAGTTCCGGGTCCGAGTGGTGTCCAAACTTTGCGATTTCGTTGAGGGTCGCGTAACGTATGTGGTCTGGAGAGATCAGCAGCAAGGCATTGGAGTAGCTCGTGTTGGTTGGGTACGAGCCAGTAGCCGAGTAGCACTTGGTGCTTTTCTAAAGTGTGTCTCCTATGTGGCCGACATAGTCCGCGTAAGTTGGGCGTGCTTTGGACATTACGAGTCCCTTGGGGTCATCGAGAGAAATTCGCCCTTGTGAGTCGATCGCGGCAAAGCCAGGATGCGAACGATTCATATAGTGGACCCAAGTGGACGGGCGCGAACAGCTGTGAGCGGCGGCCAAGGAGGTGGTGTAAGCGACGACCAGAAAGGCGGTGCCCTTGGGAGCATCCAGGGAAAAGGAGTGCGTTGGGGTGAAGACTGCGGGTTGATGAGAACAGTCGAAAGTCTGAGGGGGCCTGGAATGGAGGGTGAGGGAGGCGCGCGAGAAGTATCCACATGCGACGGCAGTAGCGGCGGTGCCGGTGATGGCTCCATCCAAATGGTAAGCACATTGAGACTCTGAGGCATGAAAACAGCGGATGGTATTCCAAGCGGCGAGAGTGGGGTGTTGCGACAAATGGTTGTGCAGGAGCGTGAAAACCAGTAGGTGGGAAATGGACGCCATTGCGGCGTAGGGGGTGCCGTCGGCATCTAAACCGAGATCCGTGAAGGGCTTGGCGAGACGTGCGAGCATTTGGCAGATGCGGGCATTCTCGGAAATCGAGAGTTTCGAGGCGTTTGCGGGCTTGTAGGTGTAGGCGGGCTTGTGCTGGTAGTAGTCCAATGTAGAACGGGGCACTGTACCACGAAGGACGGGTTTGGCGATCCAGAGATCGTCAGGGATGGTGGGGCTGGGATCCAGGAGATGAATCATGCTCGGAGGCGAGGTTAACCAATGGGAGGCGGTTTTCTCGAGGGTGTAGCCAGTGAGCCATACCCTTACCCTGATCGCCACTGCGGTTGCGATGGAGGACGGTGCCTCATGAATCCTGAGCCTTGCGAGGGCATCCGCCCTCCCGGCGTAGGTTGGCACCTATTCGCCTCCCGGGCGGGCCGGTTGGCAGCCGGAACGTTCGCAGTGGGACGGGGTATGGCCGGGGGGCGAATACGGAAGGTTATCGATGAGTTGGTTGTCAGTCACATCGCGGTCTCCTCGTCGCATGGTGACAAGCTTGATGGTCACTCTCCGCCGACCGACCTTTCGGCGCTCCTCGTCTACAGGCCCGTGATTCCGGGCTGGCTCCTGTCGGTCCGGCCTGGCTCCCATGCTCGGGAGAGGCCTGAAGTTAGTTAGTTAGTTAGTTAGTAGCCAGTGAGCGGGTGCCGGGCATACACAGCGAGCTAGCGTGTCTTGCTGATGACATCACCAAAAGCAGAGGCATTGTAGACGCCGGAATGGCGGAAGTAGCCTAGGCGCTGATAACCTTTCGCGAGTTGAGCATATTCGTGGTGAGTTCGGGGGTTGGGAGGGACGTTCTCGACAATGGTATAAGTCGGGAGCGTGCAACGAACGAAGCGGAGTTGCTCTTTGACAAAGAGGTCGGCGGTGACCGGAGTGTCATAACCGTCGTATTCTTTCATTACACTCAGATGTTGGCAGGGCAATGTAAAAACTGCGAGGTCGAATGTAGGGAGTCTTATTCTGCGGGTTTGGAGTGCGGCATTGAGTTTTCTGAGGTCCGCATAGTGCTTGGAAAGAGGTGTTGCGCACGGGTGCGCAGGATATCGTTTATGGCTAGGGCGAGAAGCACGGCGAGGCCTGCGAGGCTCAGGGAAAATGGACTTTTCCAGAGAACTTGACTGACGACAGATAGGGCGGCCTGCTTTGCGAGGCGTACCGAGCTCCAGTAGAGAGCGTGGGACCTGTAAGGCTTATACAAAAAGACGTACTTTTGCCCGGCACACACCTGTACGGCGACCCAAAGTCGGTCGTTCGACGACACGGACCTCTCGGACATCGAGCTCGGGCGCGGCCGCTTCATACCGGTCGTCGACTACTTCAAGTACCTCGGCTCGGTCCTCTCGCGCGACTCGGCTGCCGCGACGACTCAGGCGTCTAGGGAGGCAGAGCAGCAGTCGAAGCGCTGGGGGGGCTGTGTCGCTTGTCGACTCGGATTTTGGCAACGGTTGCCTCGGCAAGAAGCGTCTCGAGGCTTGTCGATTTGCTTGGTTTGCGGATCGCATCGTGGTGAGCATCTGCAACGGCATTGAAGAGGGAGGTGAGGTTCAGGTCTTCCTCTGCTAAGAGACGGCTGGAGATGGCCGAGAAGAATTCTGCAACCTGGTTGATGTCTCCGGGGCTGGGGATGCCATGGCGTATCGTGGCCCATTCGACGTGAAGGTTCACGTGGTGGTGCGATTCGTGGAATGCGAGGACAGCGCTGTACTTTGCCCAGGTAACTACGACAGTTAGGCGTTTGTCGAAGCGTTTGCGAAAAGTGTCGAAACCTTCCTGGTGAAGTCCACCGGCAATAATGGCTGTTTTGAGCAGAGGGGTTTGTGTTTGCACAGAGAGGTCTGCGGAGCCATTGAAGGCGTAGTGGACGACAGGAGATTTGATGTTGAGCAGTTCGGTAAGATACATGGAATGATTTTGTAACTTCGCGAAGTCAAGCGTGTGCGATTTTGAGCGTGTCTTTGCGACATGCTGTGTGATGTGTGCAATCTCATCGTGGAGTGACATTCGTTTTCTTGTGTGAAAGCTAACCACAGTGGCGAATGTTTGCCGGGGATGGGATGGCAGGGACAACAGGCCGTTAGGCTTGCGAGCGGCAAGTACGACGGCGGTCTTTCCTAGAAGTGTTGCGTAATTGTGGGGGTCTGAGGTCGAGGATCTTAAGAGCTCATAAAGGTAGGGCTCGTGGGGCAGTGGCGGGTCTGTTGCTTGTACATGCAGAGCTTTGAGCTGGGATGTTGCAAGAACTTGAAGACCTTGTCGGAATTGCTGGACTACCATAAATACGAGATATAAAACGTAACCTGTGTTGTCTTTTGTATCCTTGGAAGAGAGTCCTGCAGCCTGCAGATACAACGGTTTAACGCCGATAAAGTGACTGGTAAGAGTACCTCGTCCCATATGAATAGTATGTTCGGGAATTCGGCGGATGGTCTCGGGAACAAAATTTTGAATTGTGCGCGTAAAGCAAAAAGATGCGCCACCGTCAATCAATGAGGCTTCTGTGCCGGGGCCATTGCATCCGTGCAGGGAGCTAGTCTTCTTTGAGGTCGTGTCTGGGGTGTAAGTGGTACAAAGAAAATCTGTGACTCGTGTGGAGATAATGGATGAAGTCGGGAAATTCGTCATCTGGCGGTTTGGTGCCTGATGAAGTAAGGCGTGGTTGTCGGCACAGGCGTCGTCGGCAACCATCAGGGAAAAAGCCGACTCTTGTGGAGAGCACGCATGTAGTCATTGTGACGTTTGGCGTAGGCTTCGGCGGAGTCTTCTTCATCTTGGGTTTCGGGAATGGCGTCGGCGTAGAGGTCCTTTGTCGTCATAGAAGCCGAGATGTCCTTTGTCTTCTTGGTCATCGGTTTCGGCGTCGTCCTCATCAGGTTGATCATCTTGGGGATCGGACGTTAACATCTGGAGAAATTCGGCGGCGTCAGCTTCGGCTTCGGAAAGAAGTATCTCGTCGGAAATGGCGGTGATGAGGTTAATGAGCTTGTTCATATGCTCGGAGCTGGACGTATGTTGACGACCGGCTTGGCTAAGATTGCAATGGCTTGGAGTTTGCGACGAACTTCACGAAGGGGGACCTTGAAGCGTTGGTCTGGAGTAGACGGTTTGGGTGCATGAGGTTGTGTTGGGAAGGTGACCTTTCGAAGATGCGGGTGTTCGCGTTTGTCAGGGGTGACAGGAGGAGCGCGGGGACGGTGCTTGTTCTTCGGTGGGGTGACAGGGGTGGCCTTGGGTTTAGGACTGTCATTGACGTCGTAGTAAGACGGGGAGCGAGGATTAGGAGGCTTTTTGCCTGGAGGGGGCTTTTTGACGTGACGCGAAATTTGCTTCTTGCGGTAGGCGTGCAGTTTTGGTGAATGAGGTCATTGTCTTCCTCTTGATCAAGGTTGGCTTCCGTGAGAAAAACGGCGACGGGCTCGGTGGCTTCAATGGGGTCCGGTGGGGTTTCGTCTTCAGAGGGAGAGGTTTAATCATCGTCTTCGGTGAGGTGGAGACCATGACGGCGGGAGCGAAAGCGTAAGCGTGGGTTGTCTTTGTCCTTTGTTGGCAGACGACCATAGTCCGTAACGAAGCGCAAAGGCTTGAAGTTAAGGGTGGGGTGGGGCTTGAGGTGAGCCCAAAAGTTGCGCTCGAACGTTGAAATGACGGTGATGCGGGCGATGAGCTCAGGAAGGTGGTGGATGGCGTCTTTGTCTTCGTCGAGTAACAGCGAATCGTTGGGAGTGCGCAAACAGTTAGCAAGACGTGCAAAGCCCTTGATGTGTGTTGGGGCGCGGGAGTCAAGCAAGCTTGGGGGGTACTTAAAGCGGAGAATTTGGTGAATTTCTTCGAGGATCTTGTCGTCGGAAAGTTGGAGAGAAGCGTCCGTGGTGATCTGGCGGAGTTGCTGCTGGACATGACGCATGTAGTCGATGTAGTGAGCTGGCTCATGGATTTCAGGGTTGAACGGTGTGTCCAGAAAGGCATTGTAAACATAATGCGCATGATGGATGTGGTTCTGGCCCGTATGCTTATCGAGTGCGAGGCGAACTTGAAGCACGAATTCGAGTCCTATCGGGTAGGAGGATCCAAGTGCATCGATTTCGTCGTATGCTGGGTGCTTGACGGAGTCGCTACCGGCATGTAGGAATCGGCGAAATAGGGGGTGTGCGGTCTCGCGGAGATATACGATGAAGTCGGCCTCTTTTCCTTGGAGATGCGGTTGAGTGATCGGGTATAACTTGCCTTTTGTTATATCGGTCGGGTCCTTGTCTTGGTTCTTGAGTGCTTGGAGCTTTGGCTCGTAGACGTTGTCCAGGAAGTGTTTGCCGAACTTGCGGTAGACACCCTTGTAGTATACGTAACGGCCTTGGAAATCTTGCGTGTTCCCGGCGGTAGAGTGGTTGTTGGGGTCCTTGTCGTATTCGTCGATACAGTGGCTTAGGAGAGTGGTTGTTGGGGTCCTTGTCGTATTCGTCGATACAGTGGCTTAGGAGAGCGTCAGCGAGATCGTTGGATCCGCGTAGGACGGATGCCCATGTGTAGAAGCCCTGTAGGAAGTATTGAGTTATGCCTGTTTCAGGCACCAGATGTTCGACGAACAATTGCATGACACGAAACGAAAGCATTTGGGGTGTGACTTGCGCCGAGTCCATGGACTTGAGAACGGCACTTGGAGGGTCACTAAAGGTGTTAGCTTTCGTCTTGTCTTGTTGAGCTGGAGGGGGGGGTGGAGCCGCAGCAGCAACGGCAGGTGGTGGTGCTTGCGTTGCTTGCATTTGGTTCAGCATGCCGCGAAGGTCTTGAATGTCTTGTTTTTGGGCTGCCATCTCCCGCCGAGCTTCGTACGCTTGAGCTTGCTGTTGCATGTCTCTTTGGGACTTGGCTTCCAAACGAGCTTCTTGCTCTCTTAAACGAGCTTCTTGCTCTCTTATCTCCTTCTGGAGTTCTTGGTTCGTCGGCATTTTGGTTCAGGAACGTCAGTGAACTTGACTTGTCTGGGAGTCCTGGGACTCTGCTGATACCGGGACTGGTGCCCAATACCTAGAGAACAGTAATTACTACCAGCGTTGGGAATTCACTTCAGCACGTGAACGTGAACCACTTCACCAGCCACACAATATTGGTGAAGTGATTTGAAGTGAACACGTCACCCTACATGGCCATCGCGAACCTTTGTGAAGTGAACGCCACTTTTTTTTTTTTAACCGCCAGCGCCGGTCCCTGCCGCGCCCCGTCAGTTCCGTGCCCCCCGCGCGCTATTGCCTAGGTCTGGAGCTCTTAGATTCATTCACGTTTCGGGGCGAAGGAGGAGTTACCGTGGATGGGGTTCCGTGTTTCTTACTTTAGGCGATGTGAACGACCTCGGCATCTTCGTCTGGGTCTTCCTCATCAACCTCCATCTCCAAAGAGTCTTCGGGGATGGTGCTCTCGGCGTTTTTGAACTCGGTCTCGGCGAGGTCCCTGTACTTAATCCGGGTCGCCGCAATGAAATTCTTGTTCATGCGCAGTATGGCAACTTTGTCCGTCTCGGCGCGCCGAGCGACGTGTTTCCCTCGGTCAGGACAAGATTTCCAATGCTCAGGAAGCGCTCACAGTAGCTCTGCGCGCCATGTGTACCAGTTGAACCCTTAGAGGCTCTCGCCATGTCCGGAAGGAACCCATACTGCTCCTTGGTGAGCGGTCGATACAGCTTTCCAACGTCGAGCACAGCCAGATCTGTGAAGCCGACTTCATCCTTCTTCTCAAGTTCAGGATAATGCTCTTTCCAGTTGAGCGATCTCGAGAGCCTGATCCATTGAGTGAAGACCTGTTCAAACACCACATTGAAATCGGGCATCTGGTTCTCAGGCATAGCAAAAGAAGGCACGTCGCCACTAATGTCGTCCCAAGCGTCGGGTGCGTCGAGTGCCGCCAAGAGACTGCGGGCAGGCGCAGGCTCGGAGGGCGGCGCAGACTCGGAGGAAGTCTTTGCCTTTTCGTGGTGGAATGCAGTCCGTGCGTAAATCACATATTCTTCCTTGAGCAACTTCCTGGCCTGAGCTCTCTGATTGGACCACAGGTGCCGGTAGTTGATAGTCCGAATGTCAAGAAGGAAGGCAATCAGCTCGCGATCGTTGAATTCGTAGTCGAAGTGACGCACGTAGTGTTCATTATTCCCGCAAAACCGACGCTCACATTCGAGAATAGCCCGTTCAAGACAGATTTTGCCGGTCTCTCTGAGGTCGTCAACATCGACAGTCTTACGTGGCATGGATTTCGCAGTTATGTTCGGGAGAACAATTACTTCTAGCGTCCCAGCTCGCAGAGACTCGACCATGTTGTGCTTGATCAATGCGGCGCGCGCCCCCAGGTATAAGTGTTCATGTTGCACGAAAACAACGGCATCATCCGTTATAGCAAAATCGCCTCGAAATCAGCCAATGCCACCCCTTGCTCATCACTGATTGTCCAGGGTAGTCCAATTTTGGTAGCCGCGTACAGTTTGAGCACGTGGTACATACGCAGCAAGGAACGAATAAGTTGGTATCGCGCCCGGAACCTCGTCTTATTGAGGTCGAGCTTGAGCTTCGACGATTTCCCCGGCTGTAAGTGCAAAAGCGCATGCAGATCCTTCAAACGTGTACCGTAAGAAAAGAACTTGGCTCCATCGTGGGCACTGTTCAGCAGCTCCTGGCCAGCTGGGAATGGATTGATCACCTGCTTGCCTCTGGATCGTGTCAAGTCGCCACATGCCGCTGCCGAGATTTTGAGATATCATGCATGTCACACGCTTCGACCTCAACAAAAAATTCTTCGGCGACGCCAATTGCAGCCCGGTCTTAAACGATGGTTGCGGCCGCCAAATCGATGTCGATTCCCGCACGCTCCGCGACCACAGAAACGGAGCAGAGAAGCCATGCCGGAATCGGTTCCGGCGTCAGCTGGGACGAGGCACACCATCTCAACGCCACTCCAATCGGGCCAGATGAAGGATCGGCCAATGGCCCGTCGCTCTTGAACTTATCCTTGAGTGTCCCGCCGTCATGCAGCACCTGGGCGAATGGATTGCCGAAAGCCGCTTCATAACGCTCCGTCACGACGTGCTTCAAGATTCGAACAAAGCAAAAATATTCAGCGTCCACCCATTCAAACAGCGCCTTTCGAGTCATGAACGGGCACTTGCCTTTCCCGCCACCGCCGCGGTAATACGCATCAATTAGGTTGCGATGATCTTCGTCGTCAAAGGTGCGCTTGGAAATCCGCTGCGACGTGTACACGTAGTGCCGAGCCGAGAACGCCATCAGGGAATAGAGCTTTGCCTGGCTGGGCATGGCCATGAAGTATCTCGTAATATCCGATTTACCCTTCGAGGCCGCCACAACGCCCACGGCCGTCATAAAAAACGCCCTCCTTTTCTTGGTCTGTCTTCTGTTTCTTGGTGAGCTGTTGACGTCCCAGCTCGTCGAATCCTCCTCCAGATGCGCAGCCTTGAAGTGGGCCCCAAGAGGGCTTGGTCGTCTGCCACGTGCCTTTCTTGAAGTCTCTCGTCACCTACAGGCGCTCCCAGCACCGGATACACACATGCGTCGCCTTCCCACTGGTCAACGCGGTCAGGATGATGTTCCTTCAGTCGACGCACGCAGTCCCGCACCTTGGGCCTGGTTGATCGTCCACTTTTGCCGGGTGTGCTCCACGTCACAACATCGACGTCGCAATCGGCTCGTTCTTGTGAACTTCCTCCTTCTTTCCGCGTTGAAATTCCTCCTCATCATCAACATTATCCTCCACCTCCAGGTAGCGCGGCTTCGCTCATCAGACGGGGTCAGGGTCATGTCGTCAGCCAAAGTGAATGAACGTGAAGTGAACATTGGACTTCGAACAGGAAATTTCGGTGAAGTGAAGTGAAGTGAAGTGAACCAAATTCAGTGAGCCTCGTGAAGTGAGCCCAGTGAATCCCCAACGCTGATTACTACTGTGTTACCCTTCAGCAGAGTGTGAGAACAGTGGTAGTCTGTCCTCGAATCTGTCTCTTAATCGATGACAGCCGGTGTGAATAACACAGCGTTTTCTTAAATCAAAGGTGGCAAAGTTAAGTGAACTAACGAGGGGGTACTAACCCTAGTTCAGATTTTCTATCTCTACAAACATAGTACGATCTACTTCTACCTAGTCATCGCGCCCGCGCTTTTCCTGCTCCTCAAGTCCCGCTTAATTTGATCAATCTTCGTTCATTCTTTTTCATTCAGGGCCTGGTGAATTAATTAATTTAGCGTCGTCGCTCCGGTACGTGTGGCGATGATATGATAAACCGGCGATATAGCCTCCTCCGCTGACAACAGGCAAGATTATCCTTTTAAAATAGCAGTGCTTCCTTGGTCTCGTGTTCGCCATCTACATCAAAATCTGCGTCTACCATCGGGAAATTGTCTCGTTCTTGGCTTTCGTAGTGCATTATGTAATCATGGGCATCATCATATCCTCCCTCATCATCATCAGAATCAATGTACGCGCTCGGATTTTCGGGTGGTTCATCGTTATCTCCAAAAACGAAATGTAATTTGGGCAAAATCAGAACGTCATGATCATGGCTCTCAGCAAATACGTCGTCGAAGTCCTTCACCACCAAAGCCACGTTCGTTCGTGGCTCTCTCTCGAGGGCCGCGCCGCTGCGGTCCGAAGTCGCATCCGCGTTGACTGTGCTGTTGGGAGACCCCGTGGCCGAATCTGAACCGCTCCCCGTCACGCGTACCTTGTTCTTCGCATCGAACGCCCGAGTTCTCGACGGCAAAAGCCAATCTGGATCGTGACTTCCATTCTCGTTGATTCCGAGCGTGACGAGGTGATCGCAACTTTCACTGGATTTCGTCGTCTCCATCAGCTTGACGTTCGCCCACAAGCTGCCGCTTCGAATCAGGATGTTGAGCGTGAACCTGTGGCAGGCATGTTTTAGCGCGCGCGATGACACCGTCTCCTCACATGAAAGTGCACCAGTTCGAAATTATTCCGACTCCCGAGACGATATCAATCCCTCCGGAACTACCAAACGCGTAAATGCTCTTGATTATCATCTGTCCGGCGGCCGATGCCATCGTCACAAACATCGCCTGCAGACGAGAGAGAGATTAAAGCAACCTACAGGCAAAAAAAGGCGCGTACGTACCACTCTGAACTGCCGGATTTTCCCAAACCCAAACGTTCTCGTCACGGTCTTCGAATTGCGCCACGGCAGAAGCACCCAGAGCCAAGGATTATGAGTAATAGCGAGAAGGAACACCCAACTATAGATACCCCTGCCTTCGCGCAAGCATTTGGCGTCGAGGTCACCATCGTTTCTTGCGACATGTTTCTGGCGATGTCGACGACGTCTCCCACTGCGATTGATGCAGGCTGTGCATATTGCTCGAAACGTAAGCAAGGCGAGACTCGCCAGGAAGAACGGTGCTTGATCCTGGCGGAGGCAAACCCAAAGCCCGTCAACACCGGCGTCCAGCACCGTGAATGGTAGGAACAACCGCAAATACCTCACTCGCGTGATCGAGAACAGCAAGCTCACCGTCGTTCGCCTGCGCTCTCGATATACTGTGAACAGCGCCAGCAACGCAACCGACGTAATGATCACGATGACAACAATGCAGCTAGAGTTGCTTCGAACCCTCACGCGCACGGTCTTGTGTCTGTTGCTCGACATGGTGGTCACTTTTGGGTTGATGCCACCAACCGTGGGAAACTTGCTCGAGCTCTCACTTCGGTCAACAGCTAGACTTGGTGCCAACGTTTCAACCGCGGGCTCAATACCGCTCGATTTAAGGCTTGGCATTGCACTCAACAGGCGTGATGTCGGCTCGGGTGGGTAGTATGGAGTTATTGTCGCAGAAGGGCTAGGGCATGGCAACAATACGGACGAAGACGGCGCGCTTCCTTCATTCGTGGTCGGTATCGCTGCTAGTGCGGTAGAAGAAGAAGCGGTTTCCGTCGGAACAGGAGTCTTGTTGGCTTTTGGATAACAGGTTGGATTTATCGTAAGTGGGTCGAACAACGGATGTGCCGAGCTTGGCCGCGCCGATGGTGAAAGCATTTCATTTCCTACCGTTGGCGAAACAGAGATCGACGGGATTAGCGATGACAGCACCGTTGTGGGACCAAGGGTAGTCATCATCTGTGTGGTTCTCCAAGTTTGTCCTGAAGTCGGTCGTAACGGAAGCCTACTCAGCGTTGGTGCCGTTGTCACGGTTGGCGAGGTCGACGGGCCCCTTGTGATCACCGTGAACGAATTGAAAGTGAGGGTGAACTCCCAAACGAGGACTACGGTATCCTCTGAAGTCAAATCAATTTGTGTCCCGTCATTGATTGATTGCAAGCGTCGTTCGGTGCTATTCTTTGTATCATTGGATTCGCACTCGTCAGAAGCCTGTGGATCGAATGTCATGACAAGACGGTAGTCTTCCCGCACTCCAAAAGGAGTGGGTTCAACGTAATAGTCCACCAGGAATATTGTTTGATTGACTGGATCTATGGTGACCGTGATGTTCTCAAGAAGAGAGTGCACTAGTGTCCCACAAGGCTCATCGTCGTCATCTCCGGGCAAACATATTGTCGATGTCACCAGCACGTCGCGACGACAATCAGTAATGAAATCAAAGGCAAAAGTCGTCGTTTCAAGTAGGTAGAGCTCTGGCGATTCCACGAGTGTTCCATCTTCGCGATAGGCGATGATATCCAGCTCCGCAATCGGTGTTGGCGCGAGCGTGGCACTGGACGACTGCGCAAGTGTTGGAACTGTACTCGGATACGCTGTTTCTGCTGGCGAAGAATCCAGCAAAGAGGGTCTTTGTGAAAGTGCTTGCAATGTGGGCTGCGAGGAGGGTAACAACGGATCCGTGCTCATTGACGACGGAAACAAGTTCGTGTCAGGAAGTAGTATCGACGTCGCCGTTGGATGCGCTGTGGGATGTTCACTCTTTAGAAATCTTCCTGGACCCGTATTGTTAATCATGTTGTTTGACGTCGGGCTGCCCATTGTCAGGGTGATGATCGTTGCCGCAGAAGGAGCCAAAAAATGCGTGGCCGAAGGCAGCACAACAGGAGGAACTGTGGGCGTCGGCGACGGGTTCACACTGTTGGAAGCTGTTGGATTACTTTTTGGGCAATAGCTTGGTTGCTGTGTCATCATTGGGGACAAAAATGTCTGTGTGGCCGATGGACTGGCGCTCGAAGATTTCAACGCGAGCCTCGAAGTCGGCTCCCTCAAAGGGGACGAGCTCTCCATGGCCGAAGAGGGCATTAAAATCGGGACCAGGGAGGGTCCCCGAGTAAGTTGTATCAAGGGCCGTGAGGTAAGTTGAGACGTCGGTTGAAATGTCAGCTGATAAACCGGTCGAGATGTAGGGCGCAATGAAAAAGTCGGAGGCAACGTCTCACTCACGTAACCTCCAAGTCCAACTCCTCCAGTTGAAGTTGGCAGAGACGAAGGCGCAGCGCCGGCAGGGACGGCGGTGAGCTGACGCGGAGGCAGTGGTGAGAGTGATAACATTGGCGCAGCCGATAGCGAGCCGGTTGGAAATGCGAAAGGGATTCCGCTTGACATGTCAGTGGGCGCTGAATAGGGCGCAGATGTCGGCGCTGCATTGGGCATTTCCGTTGGATTCGCACTAGGGATGATTGACGGCGCCGATGTCGGTTGCATTGACGGTTTAGCCGACGAGGCGGATGATGGCGCGGGCGATGGCGCTGCGCTTGGTCCTGCGCCCGGAAATGCCGACGGCATCGAGCTCGGAGACGATGTAGGGGACGAGCTTGGCATCGAAGTGGGTGGTTCGGTGGGGGTCATGGTCGGTGCACTCGTTAGGCCAGCCGTAGGCTGAGCCGATGGTGATGGCGAGGGTGCTATTGTTGGCGCAGCCGTTGGTGACGCAGTCGGAATTGCTGACGGGATTCCGCTTGGCGCTCTCGTGGGTGCTGACGAGGGTGCAGATGTCGGCGCAGCACTGGGCATTGTTGTCGGACTCGCACTAGGAGTGCTGGATGACACCGATGTCGGCTGCGAGGTGGGGCCATCCGACGGAGCGGGCGATGACACTCGCGATGGTGCTGCGCTTGGTTCTGTGCTGGGAAATGCCGATGGCAACGAGCTCGGCGATGACGTAGGCGTCGTGCTTGGTATCGAAGTGGGTGGTTGCGTCGGGAAAATGGTCGGTGCACTTGTAGGGACAGCCGTAGGCTGAGCCGATGGTGATGGCGAGGGTGCTATTGTTGGCGCAGCCGTTGGTGACGCAGTCGGAATTGCTGACGGGATTCCGCTTGGCGCTCTCGTGGGTGCTGACGAGGGCGCGGATGTCGGCGCAGCACTGGGCATTGTTGTCGGACTCGCACTAGGAGTGCTGGATGGCGCCGATGTCGGCTGCGAGGTGGGGCTATCCGACGGAGCGGGCGATGACACTCGCGATGGTGCTGCGCTTGGTTCTGCGCTTGGAAATGCCGATGGCAACGAGCTCGGCGATGACGTAGGCGTCGTGCTTGGTATCGAAGTGGGTGGTTGCGTCGGGAAAATGGTCGGTGCACTTGTAGGGACAGCCGTTGGCTGAGCCGATGGTGATGGCGAGGGTGCTATTGTTGGCGCAGCCGTTGGTGACGCAGTCGGAATTGCTGACGGGATTCCGCTTGGCGCTCTCGTGGGTGCTGACGAGGGCGCGGATGTCGGCGCAGCACTGGGCATTGTTGTCGGACTCGCACTAGGAGTGCTGGATGGCGCCGATGTCGGCTGCGAGGTGGGGCCATCCGACGGAGCGGGCGATGACACTCGCGATGGTGCTGCGCTTGGTTCTTCGCTTGGAAATGCCGATGGCAACGAGCTCGGCGATGACGTAGGCGTCGTGCTTGGTATCGAAGTGGGTGGTTGCGTCGGTAAAATGGTCGGTGCACTTGTAGGGACAGGCGTAGGCTGAGCCGATGGTGATGGCGAGGGTGCTATTGTTGGCGCAGCCGTTGGTGACGCAATCGGAATTGCTGACGGGATTCCGCTTGGCGCTCTCGTGGGTGCTGACGAGGGCGCGGATGTCGGCGCAGCACTGGGCATTGTTGTCGGACTCGCACTAGGAGTGCTGGATGGCGCCGATGTCGGCTGCGAGGTGGGGCCATCCGACGGAGCAGGCGATGGCACTCGCGATGGTGCTGCGCTTGGTTCTTCGCTTGGAAATGCCGATGGCAACGAGCTCGGCGATGACGTAGGTGTCGTGCTTGGCATCGAAGTGGGTGGTTGCGTCGGGAAAATGGTCGGTGCACTTGTAGGGACAGCCGTAGGCTGAGCCGATGGTGATGGCGAGGGTGCTATTGTTGGCGCAGCCGTTGGTGACGCAGTCGGAATTGCTGACGGGATTCCGCTTGGCGCTCTCGTGGGTGCTGACGAGGGTGCAGATGTCGGCGCAGCACTGGGCATTGTTGTCGGACTCGCACTAGGAGTGCTGGATGGCGCCGATGTCGGCTGCGAGGTAAGGCTATCCGACGGAGCAGGCGATGACACTCGCGATGGTGCTGCGCTTGGTTCTGCACTCGGAAATGCCGATGGCAACGAGCTCGGCGATGACGTAGGTGTCGTGCTTGGCATCGAAGTGGGTGGTTGCGTCGGGAAAATGGTCGGTGCACTTGTAGGGACAGCCGTAGGCTGAGCCGATGGTGATGGCGAGGGTGCTATTGTTGGCGCAGCCGTTGGTGACGCAGTCGGAATTGCTGACGGGATTCCGCTTGGCGCTCTCGTGGGTGCTGACGAGGGCGCGGATGTCGGGGCTGCACTGGGCATTGTTGTCGGACTCGCACTAGGAGTGCTGGATGACACCGATGTCGGCTGCGAGGTGGGGCTATCCGACGGAGCGGGCGATGACACTCGCGATGGTGCTGCGCTTGGTTCTGTGCTGGGAAATGCCGATGGCAACGAGCTCGGCGATGACGTAGGCGTCGTGCTTGGTATCGAAGTGGGTGGTTGCGTCGGGAAAATGGTCGGTGCACTTGTAGGGACAGCCGTAGGCTGAGCCGATGGTGATGGCGAGGGTGCTATTGTTGGCGCAGCCGTTGGTGACGCAGTCGGAATTGCTGACGGGATTCCGCTTGGCGCTCTCGTGGGTGCTGACGAGGGTGCAGATGTCGGCGCAGCACTGGGCATTGTTGTCGGACTCGCACTAGGAGTGCTGGATGACACCGATGTCGGCTGCGAGGTGGGGCTATCCGACGGAGCAGGCGATGACACTCGCGATGGTGCTGCGCTTGGTTCTGTGCTGGGAAATGCCGATGGCAACGAGCTCGGCGATGACGTAGGCGTCGTGCTTGGTATCGAAGTGGGTGGTTGCGTCGGGAAAATGGTCGGTGCACTTGTAGGGACAGCCGTAGGCTGAGCCGATGGTGATGGCGAGGGTGCTATTGTTGGCGCAGCCGTTGGTGACGCAGTCGGAATTGCTGACGGGATTCCGCTTGGCGCTCTCGTGGGTGCTGACGAGGGCGCGGATGTCGGGGCTGCACTGGGCATTGTTGTCGGACTCGCACTAGGAGTGCTGGATGACACCGATGTCGGCTGCGAGGTGGGGCTATGCGACGGAGCAGGCGATGACACTCGCGATGGTGCTGCGCTTGGTTCTGCACTCGGAAATGCCGATGGCAACGAGCTCGGCGATGACGTAGGTGTCGTGCTTGGCATCGAAGTGGGTGGTTGCGTCGGGAAAATGGTCGGTGCACTTGTGGGACAGCCGTAGGCTGAGCGATGAGCGGGGCGGGGGATTGCTGATGGCGAGGGTGCTATTGTTGGCGCAGCCGTTGGTGACGCAGTCGGAATTGCTGACGGGATTCCGCTTGGCGCTCTCGTGGGTGCTGACGAGGGTGCAGATGTCGGCGCAGCACTGGGCATTGTTGTCGGACTCGCACTAGGAGTGCTGGATGGCGCCGATGTCGGCTGCGAGGTGGGGCTATCCGACGGAGAGGCGATGACACTCGCTGATGGTGTGCTGCGCTTGGTTCTGCACTCGGAAATGCCGATGGCAACGAGCTCGGCGATGACGTAGGTGTCGTGCTTGGCATCGAAGTGGGTGGTTGCGTCGGGAAAATGGTCGGTGCACTTGTAGGGACAGCCGTAGGCTGAGCCGATGGTGATGGCGAGGGTGCTATTGTTGGCGCAGCCGTTGGTGACGCAGTCGGAATTGCTGACGGGATTCCGCTTGGCGCTCTCGTGGGTGCTGACGAGGGTGCAGATGTCGGCGCAGCACTGGGCATTGTTGTCGGACTCGCACTAGGAGTGCTGGATGGCGCCGATGTCGGCTGCGAGGTGGGGCTATCCGACGGAGCAGGCGATGACACTCGCGATGGTGCTGCGCTTGGTTCTGCACTCGGAAATGCCGATGGCAACGA